>QYTT01094576.1:12143-25786 GCA_006980735.1 Dasypogon diadema
TATATTCAAGTCTGGGTCTAATATGAGCCTTGTACATGAGCGCTAGGTCAGAAGGTGTAAAGTATTTTATGCATAGATCTAAGAAGCCCAGACACCTCATCGCGTTCTTAGTAATGGCAAAGACGGGTTACGTCTAAATAAGATTTGTGGATACCTGAACCTCTAAATGTTCAAAATAGGACAGTTCGAAATATTAAAATAATACCAACGAACGTGGAGGCAGGTTTGACAGCCCTTTAACGGAAATTAGGCAGCTTTGGGTTTTTGGTGCGCTACCCCAGACAAAGATTTTAGTAACTCGTCGTTAAGCGATCTAATCATGCATGGCTTGATTGTTATTAGTGGCATTACCGCCAACTGAATCAAACCAGTACCCGAAATCAAAGGTATCGTCTGGAAAATAGTGAGTTGATTTGAAAGGAATGGATAAGAGGCCATTAATGAAGAGTAGAAAAAGAGAGGGGGACAATGCAGAGCCCTGTGGCACATTGATGTGTTAAGACGGATAGAACGATCAGATTACATCTCCTAATTCAAGACTGTCAATATATTTGACGTCAAACAAACTCAATTCCTGTTTCGATGAACTTGTTGAAGGTCTTTGATAAACACTCTGTCCTTTTAGCCAATGTTTCAGAATCTAAGACCTCCTAATGTGGGCTGAAAGCATCTTTTTGGCCGTTTCAGCCTGTTAATTAATAACTTAAATGCCCGTCTCTTCAGATGTAGAAAGTAAGGAATCAACTGTGCCCTTTCACAGAAAAGAAGATAACAATCCTCCATGTGGGACATCCTCTCGTGACCCTTCCCTTAACACTCGCGTCACCAATTTAAATCTTGATTGCGTTATTCCGCAATATGTTGTCCACCTATCTCCCCATCACCAAGCTAACCTCAAGTCTTATCAAGGCAATTTCCAATTTTCTATATTAAATTTTGTCAACAGCTCCTTCGATGTCCATCAACGTGGCTAAAGCAAAGCCTGTTGTATTCAGTTCCTTCTCTGTCATTCTCACCAGCTGATGTCCCGCATATTGCGCTGATTTTCGAGCCTGATATGCATGCTGGTTTGCGTAGTAGCCCATCATCAGGGAGATTACCTTTGTTTTCATCCGTGTTGTCTGTGAGTGCCCTGTCTCAAAACAGGTGATATATATTCCCCGCAACCATGGTACAATAAGGCAGGGAACATCCTGTCCAGGTTCAGAGATTTTTAAGGCACGAAATTGACTATGGTCCTCTTCACTCCTTCCAAAGTCACCATCCTTACAACCGCATCCATAGTACAAGATCACCCCGACACATAACTTTCTGGGAAAAATCGGAATCATCTCTTCCAATGCCTTCGCCATTTTTTCCCTCCTATCTCGAACAAGTTCAATGATAGAGACCCGTTCCGTGGTGGCTATCTTCTTCAGTCTACTAACTTCTGAGATGGTCTCCAGAGATGTTTGAGATTTTCTCGTCATAAGAATATAAAATCTTCCTGAGGTTCATTATTCCTCATGGCGTAGTTATAAAGGCTTTTCTCAATCTCAGAGGGGAGGAGAGGTGAGTTCCCAACGGAACTTTAAGAGTTTTGGGTGTGTTTTTATGGATTATACTGCGAACTATTACCTGTACAAGTAATGAAGGCGATTGTGTGACATTTAAAATTAGAAACTACTAATTTTTAACGAAATTCTTCGCCCTCCCTCCACTTTTGTGCAAATAACGATCCTTCTCAAGAAGATATCTTAACAAGTTTACGCCGGCGCTTTATTTGTAAGAGAGTCTTCTCATGTTGTATTTAGTTTATCATGTAAGAATCTCTTAACGTTCTCGCATGAACCACCGGTTGTGTTGGTAGGATTCTCAAGAGATTGCCTTAATCCAGGCCTAGTTGGGAATCATAGCCACAAATGATCCCCCTTTGACAAATACTGCAACTGAAAGTGGTGATCAACATGGATTCTGAATCACATGATTGTTGCAGCCCCAACCTTCTAATAATTTGTCCATTGATTTCAAGTAAGCAAACAGAAGTTCGCAAACAGCAGAAAAACGTGCTCCGTCAGCAATTCTACGAGCGAAAAACTTTCGTCAGAACCCTGATAGAGCCGAGCAAGATATAAACCGAAGAGTTGAAAGTCTGTCGGAAAGCGCTGGCGTGCAATGGTTAAAAGCTGTAATTGCAAGAATCCTTCTTGTTTTCCCTGTGAGTATTCTTCTTAACACGTTGACTGTCGCAATCACCATAAAAGCTTTCGTGAGAGAATTCTGTGTTAAAATGCGTTTGTCGTGAGAGAGCTTTTAAATGCCCGTCACCGGTAATTGGTGATGTGTTAACGATGCACTTAATTGAAATGTCCACGAATATCTGAACTGTTAAACAAGTTAAACTCGCACCAATATTTTGCTTAATAAAGGTCACTTCATCGCCAAAAGTACATACAACGCAATTTCGACCTATGAGCACTGAGAGCTTTGGATCAGTATACGACAGAATAATGCAGTCATCACTAAAAGAATCGTCACAAAAAACTCTAGGTCGCTGTCAGAATTCCGTCAATTTTCATCGCCGGAGCTGTTGGAAACTTGAAAAACTTATCAGAATTTAGCAATTCGATAAGAACAGGAAAGGTTTTCTGAGTACCTTTCAAAGTCCTATTAGTTTTACCACTGAAAGTAAAGCAACATCGATGCCCTACTTTAAATTCTGCAGTACATGTTTTAATGCAAAATGATTAGCTGTATCTGCTGAGATTCAAATTCTGGTTAAAGCAAAATAGTTACGCACATTTACAAGAACCTAAAATTGCACTTGTTTTCTAATTGAGATCCGACAGGAATTTATCATTTAAATATAATACTATGAATTCGCTGAGAATTTACATACAAAAATATAATATATACAATATACAGTAATCAAAAGCGCACCAAGTATTGATGTAACCTCATTAAACCGTAACCATAACAATTTCTATCTTTTCCTGAAATTCTTTCTTACAAAATGATCCCTGAATTTTGATACAATTTGCAAAAGACGAGCTTTTAATTTCATTAGTAAAACAAAAAGGCGCACTACGTCTTACAAATTACCCCTTTTTGCCTCAAAACAAAGGAAAGCTTAAAAACAAAGCTCCTTTAAATTTAGGATATTAAGGATGTGAATGAAACTAACAAGACCCGCTCCCTCTTCTGGAAATTGTTTTCCTTTTGTCCCACAAAAAAGAAAAGCTCGAAGGATATTTCAGGAAGAAAACTAATAATTCTTTAAAATGAGTTCAGAACTTTGTTGGATTACGACAAGGGAATTCACTTCAACAATTTCCCTGTTATTACTCTTGTTAGAAATATGTTTAACGTCTCCTGGTGGATTACACTTTTTTTTTGCCGGTTATTAAATTTCGTTGATGAAGTTTTCTGGATGAATACTTCTTTTGCGAAGGCTACGAGGTACATATCTTGATTAGTGATTGCGTTTTTCTTCATTAGTTTAGATACATTTAAACAGAAAGAAAATTTTATCTGCAAGAGCCTTCGGTATCTGACTTTCTTTTTCTAGAAACCTATAGAACCCTTCATTTTAATTGTTTACTTTTATATTTTGACTATATCCTTTTAATAGGCTTCAAACGTGAGTTTTTATTTTCAGAAATTGATTATACGATCCCCGACAATGAATCTGAAATAAAATTTTGTGAACTCGTATAGAAATTTAATTGAATAGTTAATGGGCCGGACAAAAAGCGATACAAAAGGCTTTATATCCTGTTGTTGAAGACGCATTATTCATCATACAAATATTTTACGAAATAATTTGGTGGTTATTCATGTACTAGCCCAAAACAAGATCGAAGTGCATGTTATCGATTTTGGGTAGGACGAATTTAATAGTTCTACAGTCTTTTGAAGCTATCTCACCGCTTCTAATGCTTTTGTAGACATCCTATAGCCCAGGGAATAGCAGATATAAACCAGACCAGAACATAAAGACAGCTCATCAAGGCTTCTCTAATTCAGCATCTTAATAAATGATCTTCCTGGGCTCCTTCAAGGATCTCCTGGAATATGTGAAATTTCTCATTTATTCGGACGGTGTACGCTAGCAGTCCCATAGATCAGCTGTACGTGAGGATCCGAAATATTAATAGCGACCTTGATTAGAATTTACAAGTAGCCAATCAACAATCAACTTATACTGAATCCACAGAAATCCAAATATTTATCTGTATACGAATTCTAATCTGTTTCACAACAGCTTGTCCGAACTTCTCTTAAGCGATACAAGTGTGGGCTCGAGTCACCACACTTGACAATAATAGCTGTGTTTTTTTGCTACAAAATCCAGATCTGTAGGCAAAAAAATGGAATTAGTTTGAAACTGGAATTAGTTTTATATGCTGGCAGCGCCGATAATCGTTGTCAAGTTGACAGCTGCTAATTATAAGGCGTTAGTTTATTATGCTCCACGTAATAACTTGCAATATTTCAAAGGCGTAAATTTTTGTTTTGTTTTGACAACGAGTAGTACCAACCTCTAAGTCTAAAAGAATGCACCTGTATGTGAGAGTAAGTATTAATTTCCAGATCTTTAGAGATCCAGATCCAAGATCTGTATAAAGATAGAGATCTTCTGTTGTTGTTGCAATTACGTGCCTACGTGAGATCTGGATCTTCTGCAGAAAAAAAAATATGAACACCGTGCACTTCCAGCTGGAATAGCTTGGGGAACGAATTTAACACTTGAAATAAAACTACGGATCATGTCCGATCTTTAACTAAAATTCGTTATACTTACTGTACGCAATTCACATGGTGTGCTGTGTACGCTGCTGGAAGACAGAGCTTTTTTAGTGAGGTGAGCGAAGTTCGTTTTTGTTGAACTGTCGGTTAGTTCTGTTGATTATCAAAATTCTTATATGAAATATTGTGATTACAGTAATCATGATCTTGGGAAATGTTTTGACGGACTTGGTTGTTAATAATCATTCATTCTATCGAGACAACTACGTTTAAAATTAGTCAAGGCCTTCACTCAAAATATGTATAGTGGTCTCGTCGTATTCCAAACAAAGGCGACACCATTCCATTTTAAATACGTAATACCTTAGCCTACGATAACCAGACAAGTAGCCCATAAGCAACCTAAGATCCGCTCTGCATATCGCTGTGCAGGGTGGTTCTACAAGTATAGGGTATGACATTTTCCCAATAGGACAGCTCGAAACCGCTAGTCTCTTTTTCTATCACAGTTTTAGTGGTAGACCAGCCAATCCTGCAGAAAGTTTCGAGGCAATGGAGTCGAGAAGATGGGCCTTATCCGGCCAGCTGGCTCATCAGCAGCTTCATTCCCATCGACGCCATGGTTGCCAGGAACCTAACAAAGTGTAACCCTGTTGGTGTTGCAGGGTTTCAAAACATTCTTTGAAAAGCTTCGAAACTTGTAATATTGACACCTTTCAGATCTTTATTGAGGTTGAAAAGGGTACAGGTTGCAATGGTATGGATTTCGGCCTGTGAGATACCGGGCCCGTCAGTGACTTTTCGATCAAAAGTTGGGCCATTGCCTTCTCACTCCGATAGTTCAGGAAAAAGAGTTCTGAACTTTTACCAAAGCATACCTCTTTGATCCTGTAATCCGTTACATGACAAATTTCGAAACCAGGCATATGCTTTAGAATGACCATGTGCTTGTTGCACTTAACGATTGCTGAACTGTACTGTACCTTAGGCCACCACATTAGGGTGGCATAGGTAACAATCGGTTTGACAATCGTATTATACATCCAAAAGATCATCTTTGGAGAGAGATCTTATGTCCTTCCAAAGAGCTTCTTATAGGACCACATGGCCCGTCTTGCCTTACCTAAGACATATTCCAATCGGGTATTCCAGTTCTTTCTTTTATACAGTCCGATGCCGAGATGTTTGACTTCATCAGAGTACTCAATAGTCGTTGTCTTTATGATGATTGCACTCTGGTCTAGTTGGTACCTCCTCGTAAACGGTACGATGATAGCTTTCCTTGGATTAACACGTTGACACGCAATTAAGAAAGCTCTCATAGCCAAGCTCACATAACTTGGTCAGAAGATTGATTACAACCGGAGATCATAGCAATGGCGATAGTACGACACCCTGAGGATACATTTTGACTACTTTGATGCAGACCATGATGTGTCCTAGCCTAGAGAAGATGTTACGCCTCTTAAACATTACATCCACCCATGCAATCGTATGAGCACCCAGCCCTCTTTTACGTAGAGCCCTCATGATATCGAGCCATACCCTGTATTGTCAAAGGCTCCTTCAATGTTCGAAAAGGCACACAATGCAATTTCTTTAGCACGGACGTTAGCTATGAAATATTCATAAATTCGGTAATTTCCTGCTGGGGTAGGAATACAAGTCACTGCGCTGAACTCTAGTTTTCTCTCGGCTTACATGGCATGCATGTTAAAATGGACATGACTGTGGTCAAACATTGATCCTTTTGAAGGTGTAGGTGAGATCATTTCCTTTGTTAACAATTTCTATATTACTCTTTACTAGAAATTCTAAAAGGTCCTCACCTCGGTTCTTGATGTCGCTGCTTCTCCATAGAGTTAGTATCGCATCCAATAACATAGTGTTTATTTTTCTGTCTGACACAGCGACCAGCTCGTCCGAAGATGCTTCTTCTATATCTTCAAGGAAGTATACCGAAGCCGGAATAGCCTCTTACCTACCCGGTTAAGCCCCGAGTTATTATCTCTGGAATAAGGAGGTAGTTGATTTTTGAATTAACCAAGAAATCCCTAACCTTAGTCTTTACCACTTAGTAATCGCAAATAATTTGCCTATTTTTGCGTGCCAATAGCCCCCATGTTTAGTCTTGACTGAAGATCGTCCAATGGCAGAGCCCACAGTCAGCAAGAAAATATTCCTCCTTGCGGGCAAACCCATGACTACTTACCGTTCTATCACTTCAGAATAAGGATTAAGGTCTTGTTCGTAGCGTATTGACTATTCTAAGCAAAGGATTTATTTTGGTATCATGGGGAGCGATATGGAATATGTCAATTGTGACTATCTGCTACAGACCATCTCAAAGTAGACCTCTCCGATTTCTGAGTTCACTTTGCCAATCGCGGCATCAACTGCTGTGAACGTGTGAAGTATTTATTTACTTCGCTAACCGAATTTTCTTAATCATTTCTTTTCCATTACTGTCAGTAAGGAATATATATATAATATAAATCTCTTCTAGAAGTCATGCAACATGCAGCAAAATGGAATCACCACTTGGGTGTATTTCGTACATCACCAGCAGAAACACAGCCTCCTGTTGACAGGCAAGCCCTAACAGCGGCTCTTATACACTTTTCCAAAAAGATGGCGTAATTTCTCACACCACACAAATAAAAACATTTAATTTTATCATTTTTATTCAGGAATTCGCCCCGTCAATCACCCAAAGCCCATCAACTTTCGCGCAGTGGATCAGTTCCAAATTTAACATCCAACCATCATCGTTCCAACAGTGCATTCTCTCATTTATCACCGCATCGTAAGCCAGTTTCAACGGGTTACAGTTCTCATCACCACCATCATTATCAAGGACGACATTTATCAAAGTCAAGGAGCTCACGAATTAGTACTAGTCTCGTTCACAGAGCATCCAGGGAATCGTCGAATTCATTACTGCATCCAGGAATGCTCCACATTCAACGTCATGCCTTATCAGTAGATGAAAGTGGTCCGTTTCGAAGTCCATCGAATCCACTTCATGAATCATCTTCATCAATGATGTTACCTGACAGCCATGAAGGACGTTTAAGGGATAGAACGAAACGTTCAGACACAGCAAAGCGACATGTGTTGGCAAGGCAAAGGCCAATCGAGAAGGAAGAACCCCACAGCCCTAAATTAGATTTTACAGAAGAAAGAAGGTAAATGCTTTAAATATTCAAACCATTTCACCATTCTCCTCTTTACAATCTCACAGAAGAAGCTCCACAGCATCTGATGCTTCCTATGCATCCAGGTGGATATACCGGCGTGCCTCATCAGCTAGTAGAACTCCTAGTCTCGATTCACGAAGTGTTCAAGTAGAGCTACATAGCCCAGAAAAATTTAGATCTAGTAGTCCCCGTACTCCACGTAGATTCAACTCTGGGCAATCGTCTACTCCGTCTGTTGAGTTAAGGTAGGTACATGAAATAATTTTCACGTCCATTTCCCTCCCAACCGAAACATGCCAGATTCATTCCCCAAATCGATATTTTATCACATATATGGTCCCTGTCCGTTTTCATGTTACTCTGCAATTGAAATCCTTTCACCATATGCTCATACAATAGATCCCCAGGACCGAATATCTAGCTGTTGAGTAATTGGAGTGAACATTACAGCTTTATTGGCTGTGTGCTACTTGATAATTTATATCACAGTCAGCCGACAACGCAGCTGTGACCTGTATAGTGTTCTTTTCTACTGTACGAACTGTTGAATAATATATTGGCCTTAATTGAAGACGGCTTGTCCGCCTTCGTAACATCCACGGATCGGTGCAAATAGCTGGTAATTTTATCATTCCTGTGGAATATCGTATCTCAACCTTTTTCTTGATGCTTAAATTACCTGAAACAGGTAACTTATCTTATATTACATGATGTTGGCGTGTTTTGAATAATGCAAGCGGTTTTGAAAAAAATGTTATCGCCCCCAAGTTAAGAATTTTTCTGAAGACTGCTGAGAAACTGCGATTAGAATTGAAATGATGGAGGTGGAGGATAAAGTGGGCTGTGTACACATCGGAAAAAGTCCCTTAGTACGTTTTGCTTCCCCTCAACGATTTTTCACTATTCACTGGCCAGAATTCAAATGTCAGATGAGCTAACAACTGGTGAACTGCTAGAAATGTTAAAACAGAATACCAAAGCAGTTCCGGAATAATTTTCTACCTCATTTTTCATGCTTTGCTCTTAGATCGTGATTTATCTCGTAATTCTTAATACGAGGACTTTCAGAAAGACGAGTTTAGTCACTTCGGTTATTGGCACTCAATAAATCTTGATTAATTTAAGAACAGCGATTGGGATTTATGTGCCTTTGTCCACGACTGCCACCACAATTTGGCTTTTTGCTTATTATTATTTATAAGTTAGAAACAGTATTGACACTTAATAATAATATATAATATTAATATACCTTGAAATGGATTTTATCAAGAAAAAAAAAGTTTATATCCTCTTTACATGAATGCAGACACAAAGAAAGTTATTTCTACAATTTATGAATATAGAATAGAAAACAAGAATAAGATGTGCAAGTGAAGTGATATTTACAGAAACAAATACCCAGTGAGAAATGTGTTCATTACTTCATTAATGAAGTAACGAACATATGTACACTAGATTCCCAACATCAATGAAATTTAACACATGGATGTCATTAGAAATTCATGATGTACATTATTCTTTCATTCATTCAATCATTGAAGCAATTGTAAGGGTGAAAGTAAGGTTCAATTTAGTTATTTAATTTTTATTGCCATTCTATTTTGCGTCAGAGCTAGAGCTCCCATCAAAGGACAAAGATGTGGGGTAATTGTCAGCCTTCCTCTTAATGTTGATAAATTTGTAAAAGGCACGTGAATTACTGTATACGTTATCACAGATGTTGGTAATATACTCCTCGAGTATGTCTTGAACTCATCGAAGAACTCTACAGACTTACGAGGTCAAGTGGGTCTCTAGTTCTGAGAAAGGCTGTCCAGAGTTTGTTTTTCTTGTTTTTCAAAGCTGTTAACTCTCTGTTGAACCGTGGAGGCGAGGCAGAATGGAATCTCTGATGCTCGAAAGGAACACAGGAGGCAAACACCTCGAAAATCTTGACGTAAAATATTTTAACGTCCGCATCGACATCAGTATTGCAGAGCAATGCTCTAAAGTCGATAGATGCAATTCTATTCGACAAGTCTGCAAGGTCTGCCTTTTTAAAGTTAAAAAAGAAACTGGGAAGTGTTAGGACAGTGCAATCGAAATTAGGCCTACACACCACCAACACACCGCCACCACGCGCCTCGGAGGCAGCATGTCTGTCCCTACGAAAGGCTTGGTAGGACTGGTCGAAAATCTCATCATCATAGAATCCATGATGCAGCCAGGTCTCAGTCAATGTAATAACGTCAAAACAGCACGAACGCGATGACTGCAATACGTCATTACTTTTAGTTCTTATTCCCTTTACATTTTGATAGTAAAGGGAAAGCATTCCTAGTTTTTTGGGCTCGATTCAACGTCCCTACCCCCGGGCCGACCCATCCGTGGCGGAATGGTTGTTAACTTAAAGGACAACACCATCCTACTCTTTGCGTTACCATATCATCGATTCCAATTATTCATCGATGAAAGCATTCATTACTGTGTTTATCAATGGCTCGATTATAACCTTTTCGTATCAATGGGACACGCGCTGGCTGAGTAGCACTTTACAAATTTCGAAGAAGTCAAAAAATGGCTTGATGAATGGTTTGGCTCAAAGGACAAACGGTTTTTTTGGGATGGCATTCATAAATTGCCAGAAAGATGAACAAAGTGTGTAGAATCGAATGGCCAATACTTTGAGTAAATAACTTTTTCCATTTCCTTAAAAATTATGTGTGTCTTTTCATTAAGAAAACCGGTGAAGACTTTTCCCAAAAACATCTAAATTTCCCCTTTACAAAAATCTTAATCAAAAATCGTAATCAAAATCACTTTCGCTTGTAAACACTGGTGTATTCGACACTTAAGTTGTTTCCTAGGCTCAGAGGAGAGGGGCACACAGAACAGCGGAAGAAAATTTTTGGGAATTTTAACCTGACAAATGTTGCAAATACGTCACAACTTTGGCATGAAATGTTTACTACGACTTTTGCAATTCCTTTGTGAAAAATACTTTTATACCCATTCAATGAAGAAAGGTTAACTAACAAAATCTAGATTCAGGTTCAGAAATTAAAAGGAATCGTGATTTGAATTATCCCAACTTTTAATCGTCGTGAGTAGTATCATATGAAAATTTTCGAAAGAATTTTAAAATCAATGTGGCCCGGCAAAAGCTTGCCTTTCCCTTTGCTCTTTGAGTAGTCTCCATTTCATGATGGACACATTTATACGTTGTACAATTCGCAAGAAATTTTGTAAATTTTTGATCCTTTTTTTATCAAGCAACTACACCTCAGAACACTATGAAAGAAAAATTCACAATTTTTGGAAGTACCATGTTATTTATAATAATTTTTTTAAACGATTACAGCCTTTGCTACAAACATTTTTTCTCTCAATAATAATTTAAGGATAGTTGCTTTCCTGCAATCACGCCCAATTAATAATTCAAGGCAACTTCCATGAAGGGCCTCTAAAAATCGATTACGAGCAATTTACAGCTCATAGCTATATAATCGATAAAAAAGGGAATTTTCTCGCAACATACTTTTCGTAAATGTGCATGGAACTTAAATATCCTGAATCTTTTATGTAGAACTTAAAACAAGTGCTCTCTTCTAAACTCTGCTGCACTTGTTAGTTCATCACTTCATAGTTATTCACTCGTGAAAATTAACACAGCTAATTACAACCAATTTCCTTTTTATTTCTTTCACAGGAGTCAATTATCAGTGTGTTCAGAGCCTACTACCGTGAGGCAATTATCAGGACAATCTAGCTTAGAGCCTTGTGTCTTGGAGGAGAACCCGGAATTGGAAGATAAGGAACGTTTGTCTGACCCCAATTCACATATCAATAACATTCCAAATACAACAGTCAGCATTTCTCCCCTGCAACCGAAAAAGCCACGTCCGGAATCTTTGGTACTGAACTCCACCAAAGGAAGTTCGACAAATTTCCAGACATCACAAACCAAAAAACTTCAGCGGAGTAATTCGTCGAGGACATTCTACAGACCGAAGCCTCGTGCTATCCGTGAGTACGAACAAATTTATTTTATCAGTGCAAATGGGAACACAAGGAACCAGGACGACTTGTACGATTCCCTGCAAGTAATCAACGAGCGCCGGAGTAAAATTTTAAAGATAGCAGAAGTTCACAAAAGCGAAACTTCCTTAAGTGATATTTTACGACATTCAGAAAAAGATATAAGTCAGGTCGCTGATGAGGTAAAGTCACAAGATGCCGCCGAAGAAACTGCCAGGACGAAGGAAACAGACTCAGGAGAAAACGTCGGAAGGATAATTGAATTGCACAAAGTTGGTGAGAACAGTGAGGAAGAGACGCATCTGACTGTAAATAACATTTCATCTGCAAGTGACATACCACCAGAAAAAAGTGATAAAGTGTTGGATGTTGGTGAGTCTGGCATCCAGATTATAAATCAAGACGACAACATAAGGACCTTAAGTCAACCGGAAGACGAACGACACTCACCGGACGTAAGAATTTCGGTTGAAGTAGATATCGAAAATAATCCTGGCACCGAGGAGGTATAATAGAATGATTTGTTGAAGCCTCTCCGGGGGACGATGTGAGAAAAAATGCTCCATGTTGATCGAAAAAAATTGTAAGAAAAATGTACGACGTTTTTATTAGAAAAACCACGAAACTATCAGAATAAGCGAATAGGAAAATAATTGAAATTATTTATATATGTGTAAATGTTATGGGCGTAAGCATTTTTACAAGTTCGTCGTTTTTTACAAATGACACCTACAGGTCTACATAATTCACGTGAGTTCCTTGAAGTGAATAATATTTTTTTACACTATTATTAAATTTTTACTACTTGTTGAAATTTTACTTGAAACGTTTGGAAATTCTTGACGTTAAGATAAGATTCTAAAATCGTTGGACATTTTTCAAGTTTGTTTTCGATAGTAATAGATCAAATTTATTGACTGGTCCAAATGTAAGACGATTAGGGGTGTATCACGTTAATACTTATCAGTTATGAGTCTGAAGGATACTCAGTGAACAATAATTTATTTCACATCATGGAATTTCCCTCTACTACTGAAATAAATAGATAAACGGCTTGTCGTTATTTCAAATACAGAAGTCGATTCCATCAAATCATTCTTATCCTATGGCCCCACATTAAAAGGTATTAAATTCACGTAATTTATTCGCGTAAAACTTTTAAAAAGTTGGAGAACTACAATTAAGACGGCTCGAAGCGTGAGTATGAAGCGCACGGGGAAGCCTATGAAAAATCATGGGCCATATTATACAGGATGTCCACGTTAAAGTGACGAATAGGGCGCGATAGGTTCTGGGAATTTTCGTTTTCATTGTTCATAGAAAGGCATCCAGAATAGGTTCGGCTTCGGAATCGATAATCTCGAAAACGAAAGCAAATAAAAGGATGCATTCCATACATCAAATTAAAATGTAACCTGTGGGGATTCTAAAATATGCAAGAAAACTGCATCTTAATTACGGCAGTTTTAGAGAAATTTGCGAATTTATATGAAAATAGGGTAAAAAAATGCCAAAATATATTTGTCTTATGGAGAGCTATCACTAGGTGCCTGATCACTTTAACGCGGACGCCCTGTATAATTCGATTCGATCGCTTCGACGACCGAACGTATTGCAGAATTCTGGGGCCAGATTCTGTAATTCGATTCAATTAAATCGATAATTTTATGGCGGAATTCTGAGCTGAATAAGTTCAAA
>QYTT01094579.1:3804-21372 GCA_006980735.1 Dasypogon diadema
CATCTGCAATATTCAGTATTGTAAATCAACATATCTCTGGGTTCTCGACATTTTATCTAATCTTTGAGAACCCAGGGTTATTGCATAAATCCCACATGAAGCATTTCCTTAATCAACCCCCTGCTAAGTATAATCGAAGCCGCTTCTGCATGATGGAGGTAAATTTGAGTGCACTGTATGTATTGTTCATTTATTGGTGTTGACATTCGGATATCCAAACTTAGGCACTTATTTATTTCTTATTTCTTCCTCGGCTTTTTTTGCTAAAAGATGCACCCCGAGTAATTGTTGGTATATGGGATTTGGTAATTATTAGTACTCCTGCTGGCCCATCGCTTTCGCTTTTGCTTTTGGGCGTTACAGTACTCGAGGAGCCAGCGAGTATAGCCCACTCACTTTCACTTTTTCCTTTTAATAGGACATGCCTTAGCCTCTTATATTGTTGAAGAGGAAGTTCAGATGAAAGTCTACTCCCTTTGGTTTTTGCACCGAATAGTGATCCTTTGAAAGCTGCAGGCTTGGCCCTCGTCGATTCTTTTGTATACCTTTCACTTTGACATCACAAGTCTTTGTTTTTGGTTAAGAATTGTTTTGGTTTTTTAATTGGGTGCAAGTACCCTATGAGGACCTTGTTAAGTCTGTGTTAAACAATCCTTGATAACATCGAAGTTCCGACCGCTTTAGGCCTCTCTCCTTTTTCATCCACCTTCGTCTGCTTTACTGCCTCTTATGGAGGAGAAGCATAGTCGTCTTCAGACTCATGGTCTGATTGATGGGCACGGTTCATGAGTGCATTCAAGAGGTGCAATAGAATTATATTAAATTAAAACGTATTTACATTCATAATTGTTTAGAAATATAATTAAAAGTAATCTAAAAGCTAAGAAATGTTTTCCTCGTAGTCAAAAAGAAAATTCATAATTAGTAAAAATCAGTTCATGCGGAAAGCATATATGTAATATTGACATCATGACGTTGAAAACATCATATTAATAAATAATAAAATTTTAAATTAAATTTTCAGTGAAATATTCAATTTATATGAACATTTTTCAAGTGGTTCTCAGGTATATTTCACTTGATATTTAATTTAAAATGTTTACGTTCACCAAAGTTGTTTATTCAAATGACAAAATATTTAATCACTGGAGGCGCATATGGCAGATAATATTTCAGATTAAAAGTGCTTGTAAAAATTAAAAATGAATAGAGATAGCACTTTTTTATTTCAAAATTATTCAACCCATTTTTGCTCTTTTTACCAGAAATGGAATATTACTTGTATATTATTACATGGAGTAATCCATACTAATATTATAAATGTGAAAGTAACTCTGTCTGTCTGTTACGCTTTCACGCCTAAACCGCTGAATCGATTTTGATAAAATTTGGTTCAGGGATAGATTAGACCTTGGAGAAGGATATAGGCTACCTTTTGTCGCGAAGGGGGTGAAATAGGGGATGAAAGTCTGTGTGGGAGTCCGTCATTATTGAAGATAAAACCATGAAACTTTGTATTTAGGCGCGTGATAAGAAATAAATAAACCCTTTTCAAGCGTTTTTGTAATTTCGACCTGCATGGGGATGAAATTTTGTATGGGAGTCCGTCACTATTGAAGATAAAACCATGAAACTTTGTATTTAGGCGCGTGATAAGAAATAAATTTTTTTTAAGCGTTTTTGAAATTTCGACCTACATGGGGGTGAAATAGGGGATGAAAGTTTGTATGGAAGTCCAAACAAATATATCTATGCTTACTATATTTATCGGAGAGATATACATGTTAAGGAAATGCACCCGAGACATGTGTGGAAAAACGGAATACTTAAACATTTGCCGTCTAAACATATACGCGTCGCGAGCGCGGGACTCGCCATGCGCCATACACAATGTACGCGGCGACTGTGGCTCGGTGGCGGCGCGGCGCAACACAGTGAGGGAAGAATCACTAGGTTTGGCTACCCGAATGGTAAGATACGTGAGATTAGTGTGCCGCATGCATGTGATATTTAAAATTTTGCGCTGCAACGATTTCGATTTGTTTACAGGGTTTCTTGCTTTCGTTAATGTTCTTCTGTAAAATACAGTAGTTTAATATAAAGTTCTTCCGATTTTTTGATAGGCATTTGCTTATTTTTATATTTTCGACGTATTATTTATGCTTCTGATATGCCTCGCAAACAAAAATCTAACCTAGCACGTAGTTCTAGCAGAGCTAGATAATTATAATTTATTCTGCTAGTTATACTCGCAATAAAGAACAAATCCGCCCGGGGTGAATACGGCATGACCGGATCGCGACGGGGATTGCATCTCCAAATGGACATCGCGGTGAGTTGTTACTGTGCTGAGCGGTACACGTGACTGTCGATTCAACACGAAAATGTCATCCAACTGAGCCCCAGAGCCGCTAGTGCTCAGTTTTTGGAACTACTCACGTGCCGAAATGACCGGTTCGTGTCCTCGCATAGGGTGCGCGTTAATGGGGCAGTCTCCGGAGGTGCTAATCACGACTCCAAGGGTTGCGATCATACCCTGAGCATCTCCGAACAACGCGTTCACTAGTCGGAATCTTCCTAATCTTCTGCCCCTGGGCACGCTTGAACATATTCTCTGTTCCAACTCGGTGGAACGTAAACTACTCATTCTAACTAGTATACAGAAGGTGCTTTCAGCGACCCATCGTCTTTTTCCAATCTAAAACACATCTACTACTTTTGCTTGATGGAGTTTGATGAAGCCTTCTTTAGATCTCTCCGCCTTCAGTAGACGCACGATGCACGAGGTAATTAGGTGATTTATCACGATCGTCTGTTCCTTAGGCGAGGTAATTAGATGATTTATCACGATCGTCTGTTCCTTAGGCGACAAGCAGTGCAATCGTGTTCGCTAAGAAGAGACGGTCCCCAAATACCCTAAACAGTTATTCGTTCACTGTACCCTGAGCGGAGTATCTGTACGACTTTGCAACACCGCAGGTTCTGGTTTTTATTCAGTTTTACTGAATATTTCCATAGCGACTGAGAAAAATGTACCAACAGTAGTTCCAGGGCAAGGTCGTAAAGCATGCCAGGCAAATGGCTTGATGTCCCGACGAAACAGGTAAGGGGGTTAAATTTAATCCTAATGCTTTATCAGAATAGTAGAGTATCTGCAGAGCTTTCGGGTGTTCTCCAGCCACCTGAGCAGGAGTTCAGATTACTCGAGAGCAGCCGGAACGTATTCATGAGAGGCACTGTTGGAAATCTTCTCTTGATCCAAAGAGATCGAAGCTGTTTGCATCCTCATACACTCGTAATAATTAATCAAGTGTTTAGCTACTGCAATATTATCAAAAGATTGCTGGCGGGTAGTAATAATCGATGTATTATTGAAGCAATCACTGAGCCAAGTTTTTTGCAGGCGATTTTATAGTCCACATTACACAGAGTTACTAGCCTCCAGTTTCTCGTCCTCTGCAGGTCCTCCTTCTTTGGAATTACGCGCAGAACAGATTGTCTCCAACTGGATGAATTCACTTGCCAAATGTAAGACCTCCACTTGAAGAATCAACAGATTTCTGAAAAATATTAATAATAGTAAAACAGTATACTTACCTTTGAAAAGTTAGTACAGTTCATATTCCAAACTTCCGTCTTCACCACTTGATTGCTTGATACCTCTGCTGCGAAATTCAAACGAAGCACCTACCACCAACAATCTCTGCAAACTTTTACCGGTTTTTGGAAAAGATATGGAGGGAGGTGCTCTCTAATATTTGGCGACTATCTTACAATAGGTTACTTTTAGATGAAAGAGTCTATATTGCGGTTTTAGGGATTTCGCAGCCGAACTATTACTTGCAGAACTTTTCTCCCAAACGAGGTGTGTCTGGGGAATTTTGTTCAGCCAGTATAAATAATAAAAATCGAAATTAGACCTGCTGTTCTCTGTTGTCCTGAAAAAATGTACCAAAAATATTTAGCTAATTCTGTTAAAAAATAAAAGTGAATTAAATTAGGTCTATTGAAATTACAGTCGTAGCTACAAAAGCCTCTCCAAGCACTCTAAATAATCCATTTATTATAAGCTTACCTCAGTACACCACTTGCAGTTTTACAATTTCCAAATTCCATCCATTTTACAAGTGGACAACTTAATATGGTAGCACCACCACTGTAGAAAGTTTATTTTGATCTGAAGAGTTTCCACTTTTGACCAGATTCTCTTGGCTTCCCGGCGTTTTATTCCTTTTTCCTGGTGTTCTCTTTACACAACTGGAAAGCTTTTTGGTTCTAGTACGTCTCCATGGAGCTCCACGAATTACCTTTTAAAGTGGAGAGCTCTGAGCTCAGCGCCCCAGGTCTACAGAACCGCACGTTTAATTTCAAGTCACGTCCATTCATCTGTTATCAACGCAGGCACACATGCTTCTAGCTCAGGGGAATGTAATCTATCGAACTCTCAGACACAATTTAAAGGAACACATGCGCGCACTTTCCTACACTGCCGTTATGATAACAGACACCATCTCAGGTGTGGCACTAGAGGAGTATGACTACAGCGAAACACACACAGAGCAAGTGGATGTGACTTGGGCTGAGGCTTTCTCGTATGGGAGCAGTTTGTGCAATCCAAGGAAGCATCTACGTATCTGATATCTCACTGAAATTAAATCGAAATGTAAAAACGAATGTGCGGCACGGAGTGAGTTTGAATGAAGAACATTTGTAAGCGCTTCCATTCTGGTTGGAGTTGACGGCGTTTCATTTTCATTCCGCGGACCGCACGTTTGGAACGACACAACACCACTAGAAAGCTACTCCACGACGCGACTCCTCCGACCTACTCTCCACCAGAACTCGTGTAAACTGTGGACTGTCGAGTGTGGAGTGTCGAGTGCTGAGTGCCGACCGTACGTAATACGTATATTTTATAATGTGTTGTATGCTGTGCTTTTGACCCGACCGCCGTCGCGTTGTGTCTTGTGTGTTCGATATCACGGAATATTCTCACACAGTGGAGCTAGTCAACTTCTCAGTTTTAATTTGGCCAGGCTAAGAGTTGTAAGCTCAGCAAATAAGACGAAAAAGCCGAAAGATCGAAAGCAGAAAAAGAATAATTTGAGGAAAGATTGATAGTTGAGAAAACTGCTTAAGATTTTTGTCTCGTTAAATTAGAACTTTTGTATGGAGCGATTATCCGGATCCGGACACCTCCGATATATTCGGTTCTTTCTGCTGCTGAGAGACTTTAAAGCGCGCCTTTAGTTGTTCATTTTTTCCTCATTCGGGAAGAAAGTTTTGATAGGGCGAATTGTAAGCTTTTTATCGAGAACTCGTCGAGAATTCGATATTTATTGCCATTTGCGTTAACGCGTTGCCATAGCCCTCCTGCGGTAATCCTCGTGAATGAATGGTTTTCGCTAAAATCCCAGCGTATGGCAGTATGAAAAGTGGTGCGAGATAAGAGAAAAGATTTCAGCTTTGTTCAGTGAAAAATTCATACAAATACCGTGACCGTATGCACACAAGAAATTCAAGTATATACAGTAAAGGCAGTGACCAGTGAGTGAAATTTATGCACGCACCTATGATACCTGCCCGATAGATATTTATCGCTGGATAACACTCCCGGTCTTGTTGCAGCGGTAGTGATGCATTTTGATTGAATGGCGTATTATGGCCAGTGTGTGGCGGCCGAATCTAATTGGTAAAATTTTATCACTTTTGCAGTGAGTTTGTGAAAAGCCGCAAAGCTCTTTAAGATAAAACTAGAGAAAAAAGTGCGGTCCACTGAAAATTTAATCGCATCTTTGTGTTTTATCTCATTTGCCCAAGTGGAATGCAATAAAAGTGTTTTATTACCGTTCATGTCAGTTAATTAAAAAAGTGTTAAAAAGATTAAGTCAAAAAGATATATACTGTGCCCCAAAGCCGAGCAGAATGGATTAAATTAAATAAAACACAAATCAACTTAACCTACTACCCCCGCTGCAGTCTGCGATGATTTTGCCAAGGAATATATATTTTTACGATAAATTTATTTAGCGAGAAGATTTACAGTACAAATCTGTCCGCAAAAACATGTTGTCTTAGTGAAGCTAATTCCATTATGAATTTAAAAATATCCTGCCAACTAAAAAAAAATGAAAACTTCCTGAGAAAAATTATTTGCACGTTGTCCTTCGCCTTTTTGTTTTGTTTGGCTCCTCACTTCTCTTGATATTTTTAAACACAGTCAGCTTGAAATGAAAACATTTCCGTTTCGTAGAAGCTCGAAGATCACCGAGTGTAACTGTCTACGCTAGGCGCTATCTGCCTTGATAAAATTGTACCTAGGTCTCTAAAAGATCTGAAGAAAAGAATGTCTGGCCCACCCACAAACGTATCACCTACCTACCTTTTGGAGTCATCGGCTCGGTGCCACTTTGAAATTTGATGTCGATTCCTAAGCGATCGCTGCGGTCTTAATCTGAATTGCCACAAAAGTCCACGGATTGTGCACTTTCCCATCCGCCTGATCGATCGCTTTATCATCTTAGAAGGGGGTCTTCCACTCGATTAGTCGGGCTCCTATCTTCGTCGCATGAATGAATATAACCTCACTCACAAAATTGGGTGTATGCTATGCTATGTTCTAGACACTAGAACCAGGCACACTATAGATGTTTACGATGAAAACTTTAAGCATGTAAACAATTGTAACCATGATGGGCTGGCAGTAAATGGATTGTTTTGGAGCGTTATGCAGCGCTAATTGCTTTGACAATTTTCGGATTTCTTCCTTGTTTCGCCACTTGACACTAATTTTCTTATTTAAATGCGTCGTCTTCATGATCCTCTGATTGTTTATGTAGAAATTATTTTCGTTTCAGATAAAAAGGTAAAGAAAAACAAATCTTGAAAATTGTGGATCTCTAGATAGAATTGGAAAACAAAATTATCTGGGAGGAGTTTTTTGTTTGCTTCTCTTGTTAATCTCAAGATCTCTTAGTTTAATATTAGTCCGTTGATGCATTTACAATATATGTATTTACCGCTCGGTCTTCTAAAAATTTTTCGTAATTCTTAAGGGGTTTATCTGAGTATAAAAGTCGACCTTTGTACAATCTGGTCTGTTGATTAATTTCTACTGTAAAGGTAAAGACGAATAAAAAAAAATTATTCCTGCAAATTGTTTTTCTCGTATAACATTCTGATTAAAATATTTGTGAAATATTTCGACTCCAACGTATACTTTTTATGATGTTGTCTAAGCTGAGAACACGCGGACGGAAGAGAAATTAGGAATAAATTTAATCCTTACAAATGTTTTAAGTGAAGTTTATTGTTAATTTCATTAGAAAAATTGACTCGTTCACTATAGAACTGCTTTTTTTTTATCAAGCTTTCCAAATCAAGTACTACTTTAAGATTTAACTCCCATCTTACCACAAGTTTTTAATTTTAGTTTAATTTTTTTAAATTTTATTTGAATTTATATGAAAGTATTGGTGGTTTTTCCATATAAACTCGTACTTTCTCATTTATTTACCAAAAATTAAAATCCAAAAAGTCGTTCTGTTCTTTTTAAAGGCCGCAATGCAATTTTATTGAAACATATGAAAATATAATTTCGAGAAAAATCCTTGTAAAGTCTTAGTTGGTTGGTATTAGGCTTTTATTACTGAAAATTCTTGTTGTTTTTTATCTCGCTTTTCGTTTGCTTGCTGCATTAATTTCCTTCTAGAATACCAACAGAATTTTTTTTGCACGTTTTGTAGCCTCTTCCTCGGCAATTTTTCATTTCATCATTTCTATATCCAGATTTTATAGACCAGAGTTATTATTTCTGCTGTCAATACATTTCATGCTTTCAAGTACTTTTTCTCTACTATAATTTCCGCCTTTAAACGCTAGTGAAACTGTACGACTTCAAAACTGCTTCAAAATATTTAGTTCATCAAAAAATAATAACAAAAAAACTTCAATTCGTTGTTTGGTTTGTTCCAACATCGATAATTCAAATTTCAAATACGCAACTTCTGTATGAATTCAATAATAACATTCTAACTATATTTGAAGTAGTAAAGCCTTGGATGTCACTGAAAATTCTTTGAACATTTGACTGGTTTAGCAAGGTATATAGCTACTTAAGCGGAAATTTAAATCTTTGCATCTTAAATGGGAAAACGATATCCGAACATGAAGGATTTATTTTTTGGGTAAGAACTCTCTTGCCTGCGCTAACACCAGTTAAGACCTTTAATCGACATAAAGGTTTATTAGTTGAAGTCGAGTTCCGCGGATCAGTCCCTTAGAAGTGTTAAGATTTCTCATAAATATTTTAAAAACATTCTTTACAAGTTCGTGCCTTGGAAGTTCACTAACTCCAATGCTGTTAAGAAATTCCATTGGAAATTTATTCGCGAGTGTACATCGCCTAATATCTGACTCTATCTACACTTTTGTATATTATCTCCTTCCCTCAAGGACAGTTAAATTTATTTTTGTACAGATTTCATTTGTTGGCACTAGTACAGCTTTCTCCTGTATAGCATTTGTATTTATGTTCTCTTCTAAGTTGTTTGAAAGGAAAACATATCTGGTATTGATTGCTCGTCCAACTTGTAAGAGATAAGTGGCAAATTCTTCTTCTCCACAACGAATGAGCTTTTAATACTTTCCTGAATGACCAGCATGAGGAACTGCCGGTAGCGTCATACTTGCTTCATTAATTATGATTAGATATCGAAATACCTCTCGTAAAACGAATTGGACTTGATACCGCATGCAAATGAATCATAAGGTGTTGTCGGTAACTTGACTTGATTATGAAGACTGGAGGTCGCAGTCAATTAATACCAGGAAATACTCTGGAAAAGTCAATGCGTCCTATGTTTGTCACTTTTGCAAGGATAGCTTTCTGCACAAATGTTTTGTCGCATCAAGATACTATAAAATAGTTGTCTATAATTGTCAAGTGTTAAAATTATTCAGATCCCTGCCTGTCGGTTGCCAGTCGATACATAGATTCGAGATTCTTCTACATAGGAGGAATTCCCTGCACAATTGACATCTTGGCTTTGGAATGATCGAGTTCTGCACAGTTCATATTATGAATAAAGATGATTTCCATGGTGTCCGAAAGCGCAACATTTGTAGCATCAGCTTCGTGTATGAAATTCTTAATAAGCTGCTCCAAAACTCAATGGATTTTGAAGGGCCATTAATACCTAAAAATATTCTAAGAGCTTTCTAATTTGTTGAGGAGTGTGATAAATCACTGTCTCTTGTAGAGTTTCATAAAAACATAAAAGTAAGTAGTAGCATTACCTAATGCTATTGCAGCTTCCTTGGAAGTCGGTTATAAAACTCTATTGACAGTTTGTGAAATTTTTTGCTTCTTTTACGTGTAGAAAGGAGAAGAAAAGATGATGAAGTTCAGGATACTGCAATAAGCGTTGTCACAATCTGCCGAAGTTTTCATGCCTTTATTGACACTTGCCAAATGTAGTCGATACAGTAAAGCCGCCTATAACGCAAAGCAAAAATTACGACAGCGCTTCTATAACGATTTTTATATACATGTGTCGGGGTATGTCTTTCACCGAAAAATTCACCACCAAACTTCTCGTCAATAATAAAGGCTATCTCCAATTCACAAACACTCTTTTATTAAATCCAAGCTTACGGCTACTTATTAAAACTAACTTTAACAAAACTAAATTTAAATTTTTGATGCCATGGCCTAGCATCCACCTTCTATCGAAAAAACTGTATGAGAGAGTCAAAACGGAGATGGCAGGTATGAACAGATGTTTTTCTTACCGGATATTATTCTCAAGTAAGAAATGCATTGAAGCCATTTTCGAGTATCGATGGCGCGGATTTTAAAAGGTACGATGCGAAATCATTATCATGCCACTACACATGATATCTTTTTCGTCATTTTTGATCCTGAAAAGTACCTTCCTTGTCCTGGAGGTGAAAAATAACTATTTTCGAACTCCGCGCATTTTCCGTATAACACCTTTTTCATCCTTTCTGGTCCTGAAAAGGACCTTCCCCGTCATAGAAGTGAAAAATAATTATATTTCCGAACTCATGACTTAAAACACTTTTCTTATCCATACAGCACCTTTTTCATCCCTTCTTATTTTCTTATCCTGGAGGTGGAAAATGACTATATTTCCAAACTTCTGATTTGGAATATTTGCGTTTCCGATAATCTTTTCAAAGCGTGTCGCTCTAATTAAAGCCTCTTTTTATTTTCTGTGTATCCTTCTGTATGGAAAATATTTATTATAAATTTAGAAAAATAAAACTTTTCATATCAAAACGTTTTTTGTTCAGAACTACAATCATAAATTCAAAGTAGAACAGATTTAGTGTTCCAGTGGAAGAGTTATACTTGTGCATTTATTTGAAAATGCTTCAGTATAACCGATAAAGCGGAATAGATTGAAAAAGGTCCCATAACTGTAACGACCTTTAATGTATATGCTTCTGATTTTCACCTAGCGTAGTTTCCATATACCGCTATACGAATTTATCTAGCTTGTACTAATTCTAAGTTTCTTATAAAGTTATGCACGCATTGTGGGTTTAAATTACCACACGGACCATGAATAATATGTTGTATTATTAATTTATGTAGATGAGGGTCCTCAAAAGAAGATATCTTTGCATATATTATTTTATCAATGACATCTGTTTCTTATACCGTGACATTGTTATTAAGAGATGTAAGTGTATGTGTATGTGAACTACCTCTCTTCTGGAATTCTATTTAATAGCTGCGACATGCCCAAAAATACATTTTTAGAAATTGTATCGAACGATTAAATCAAGCCATATATGTATAGGGTTCTTGTTAATTAGACTTAATCTTATCTACTTATATGTGTGAATTACACGTGAATGGACCAAAAAATTGGGTTTTCCAAACTGACGAACAATTGCCACTGCATTCAAATAATCAAAGTGCAAATTTTTTCGTAATATCACTTGAATTTGGATAGTATTAATGTAATTTTAAATGTATTTCACGAAATTACATTCACATCATATTTGTCCTCCGAAAAAGCTCAAATTCAACTTTATAATACTGACATTGAAAAAGTCTTAGATGAAAAACATATAAAGCGAAATCCACTTTATCTCCGAATAGAACATGAATAATAAATCATTTCATAAGAATGTGAGTGTGCTTTGAAAGACATTCTAAAAAAAAGTAAATCAAAAACTTCTCCTTCCTGATTCTGTGGGAAGCCCTGGATGGTTGTCGTACTATCACGAACTATATCAATATTACATATATTGTGCATGTGATACAGCAATTGACAGACATTTTCGCAAATTGTGTAAAAAAGCAGTATGTCAATTGTACTATTTTTGGAAAGATCCCTTGAAATTATAAAATTATAAATCTTATCCATTTTCAAAGTTATAGCTGAGAGCGTAAAACTGTCGGTTTGATAGAGCTTATTATAAAAAAGTTATAATTAAAATAAGGAAAGTCGCTAATGTCGTGATTAAGGAAGACCGAGACTATAATAACTAGCTTAGATTTTTCTTATAACATTTATTATTTAAATGGATTTTTCAATGCTATTCCAAAAAAGTCGTTTCTCGAAGAAGTCCTGATTTTTTAAGAACACACATTTTTTAAAAATCACTTCGACTCCATACACTACGAAATGCTTTGTTTTATATATATAATATTCCAAACTGCGAAACATATGATAATCCACTGATGAAAGGTTTAGCGATTATGGACGGTGTGACCAGATGCCGTTCGTTTATGTGATTCAGCTTTTGGAGGGTTATCTAAAGTGTATGCTGCCTTCAATTTTTGTGATGGATCTGTTAAATAGCGCCGGACTTTCATACATATAATTGTCACGATAATATCCCAGTAGGAAAAGTAAAAAGAGGTAACGCAGAGAACTAATCTTTAATGCATTACAACTTTGTCATAGTAACCACTTACTGGTAATGCAAAAGGTAACGAGACAAAAAACGGTGTAAAATTAACATGTTCAGGCCTGCATGTTTTCATGTGCGTTTTTCTGGCTTATATACCTCCAAGAAGAGTGACTCATTTCAAGTTTGCAGTTCGTTGTGAGAACCGATTTTTGTGCATAAATTCCGTAAGTGATTACTGGTAATGCAGAAGAATCCGATATGGACTCTTCCTATGACATCGCGTGTAAAAAAGAAGATTGTCTGGAATCCTGAGTGTAATTAGAATGTATAGAACTAGTTCTATATACATTATATTTCCTACAGGGATGCTTTAGCATTAATTATCCTATCAAGGTGTGAGTAATCGAAATGAACGGCAATTTTTGTCAATATTCTACACCGTCATTTTGGTTTTTCAACCATGTAGGTCCTGCTTCAACCGCATCTTACTCTCATAGGTGGCTCATTCCTCATCGCAGGTTACACCTTTTCTCTAAATCAATTGTTTCTGCTTATCTTTCAATTTACGATACGCCCACATATCCAGTTTTTTACCTTTTCTTATGGGAAGATTTCACCAGTATCTGAAATGATCATTATCAATGAGAACATGCAGAGCGGAATTCCATAGCTATATAATGACATTACCCTAACGTCTGGTACACATCCTCTATTACGAGTATATAGTATAGCACTTGATATCAAAGCCGGTGAGCCTGACAACTGTTGCAGCATCGACTTCTTCGAGTCCTCGGTAGCAGATATATGCTAGCTGAATCTTATGTCATACTAGAACTATATACTTTTCACAAAAAAAAAAAAATTAAAAAATAGAACGTAGAGTACCTAGAACAGAGGAGGAAAAAATATCAAATTGCAAATTTTTATTATTTCTCGTACTGAACAACATAATACTTAAAAAAAATCCATTAACGTAAAAAATTTTGTTTAATTTCTTTATTACCTCTATTCTCTATTCTCTTCAAGTACGCTATCATATTACAAAGAAAATCAGTTCCCTATAATTTTCTTTTCCTGCCTTTTGTCGTTGTTTGTGCTTTTGTATCTGATACTGTAGATACCATTCTTGTTGTAGTTACTTCCATTTTTCCTTAAACTTAACTTGAGTGCCAGTATCGAGTTTCATCATTTTCTACAAGAATCTAGGAGAGGAATTTTAATAGAGCTCCATCTTATTTTAACTAAATCTGAAGACTTCTCTATATTTTTTTCCATGGACATTATCTGATGTCATAAAAAATTTAGATGAAATCTGACATTATTATTAGCGAATATTTTTTTGCAAGACGCAACTAGACAAGGAGGAATATAAAAGAGATTCAAACTTTGAGATCTTTTATGCAAAGGATAGAAAATTGGCTGGTGATATGAAAAATTTCACCTGAACTTTAAAGAATTTTGAAGAAAATAAAATCACCTTGGAGTACTGTCTACAAATTTTATTTTAGTTTTTTTTTCTTGTGACGCCCTTCAAGCAGCAGATGCAAGCTGTTAACGTTGCTTAATAAACACCGTCTGTTATTTGAAACGTATCGTAAGGATGAAGATAAAATAAAATTGTGAGGAGAGCTCTAAGGTGTTTTTATTTCGTGCTAAATTCATTGCAAATCAGCCCTATGGGTCTTGTTAATTTAATTTATTTAAGATCTTAGCTGGAAATTTGGGCGCTGTATATTAGTGTGTGTAGAGAAGATTTTGAGTTAATAACTGACATGAAATCCCTTTAGGATGTTTTTAACACAATTTTTGTTTAAATGTAAAAAATGGAGATGAAAGACTCGTGAAATTATTGAATAATTGAAATAATTGAAAAATTGTTCATGCTTTCAAACTTGTGTTTCCCATTTACGTACATATTTAGCAATAAATGAGAAATAAACTCTTACCTGTTAGCAGCCAGTACTTTCCATTTATCTACATACATTAGGGCGCAATAGGTTCCAAAGAGAGTGTATACAGTACGTGAAATTAATTTGAAGGCACTAATGTAAATGTGGAATAAGAACACGTCATTATTATCTTTTATCTATTATCTTTATCTTATCTACTTTTTTCTTTTTGGGATTAACAGCTTGGAAGAACAAAACAAAAAAAGAAAAATTTTCTCTCATGTTTAATATAAAAATAAAGAAAAACTATTAAAAAATCCTGCGAAATAAATATGAAAGCACTTCATAAATTTGTACAAAATTTTTATCCTTGTTTATTTTTACACATAAAAATTTTCAGTTAGTACTTAGTAAGTCCTCTATGATTTGTAACAATATATATATGCGACTAGGTATTGAGATAATAAGATTTCGCAAAGTATGGACATCCATTTCCATGTGGACTATCTTTGTAGTTGTTTTCCTGTTCCTGTACTTTTATATTGATTGCTATTGGCGTATAATTTTTGGACTATTAATTTCCATACATTTTCTATAAAGTTTAAATCCGGACTGCACGGAAGCTATCTTAAAACCTATGTTTTTACTAAGATAAAACCATTTCGTAGCTGTTGTACAGCAATGTACAAAAACACAAGCTTTTTTTGAAATATAAAATCATGTCGCTGCTTCGTTATAGCTGCGTTCTCTTGGCAGCAGAGTACAGAGTTGTCATACATTAACTGGATTAAATTAACTCTGTTATTTAACCGAGTTAAAAAGCTTACTGGATTACTTAAGTCTTCTACTGGAAAATAGATGGCACTTATTGAAAGTTTTTGTGTTTAAAAGTTGATTTTGCTCATCATGGCAATTAAAATATACACTAATGTGGGCAAAACTGACATTAAGACAAATTTCAAGTTAATAATGGTCTTTACTTATCTCGTGTTTGCTTAAAAGGAGGAATAGATAAGAAGAAGAATTAGCTATGTACTCCATGGATTTCAACCGTTTTTTTGAACTTTCATAACTCTGTTGCCCAAAAGAGCACAGCTTATATTACTCCAATGCCATTTTCTAAAGTTCTTAAGTTAAGTTAAGTTAAGTTTTCTTCATTTATTTTTGGAGGAGCCCATATGATTGTAGTCTTCCCTTTGCAACGAAATGCACCCCACACCGCGACGCTTTCTCTGCCATAATTACGCCTCTTTTTTATTACTTTACTGTCACGTATATCATGCCAATAATACTGACAGCCATTAGGTCCATTTAAATTGAATATCTTTTTGTCGCAGTATAGTTCAGGACCACCGAGTTTCCTTATGGTTACCAATAAGAGCTGGTTTCTTCAAGACTTATTTTTTTGGTATACAGGGTGGTGCGGAAAGGTGTGTATATGCCAATCGATTCTATGGGGTGTCCTGATCAACGTTTGTTACAAGAGACCCCCGTCCCTATAAAATCATTCCATCACCCTTATTTTTTACACTGAAAATTTTTCGTCTTTGGAGAGAAGTGTTCTTATTTAAAGTATGCCAAGTCCTTTAAAGGACATCGCGGGATAATGACATGGGGCTTATTGGAAAGCCAGAAAATTTTTAAAATAAACGTCTAATGTGGTATTGTAAGTAATACTCTTTTTGGGACCTTTTGTCTTGCGTGTTTTAAACGGAACATGTTATTTGGAATTTCTTTCTACGGTTCCCAATGGATTGGTCATGGGGAACCAATTTAGTGACCATTCAGATCTCCTGATTTCAATCCTATGGACTTTCATTTTGATTCTAATGACCAATTATTAGAAAGGATAATTTCGTCCTTTGAAAGAGTAAAGAGCAATACAAATCATGGTGCCACTATCCAAAGGTGCTGGATCCCACTAACGAGGACCTGCATTCTTCAGAGCGGTGGACACGTAGAACACCTCCTGCACTAAATTCTCTGATCTATTATTAGTGTTAATATCTTCTAAAGGTCTGAAGATATCAAAATGATTTGTTCCTGAAATACCCTTGAGGGGGGGGGGGGGGTAACTTTTCTTTGAAAAAAAACCATCACGTCTTACAGGAATAATTTTTCAGGTACAATTTTTTACTTTAATTTTAGCAAGTTGGACATTAAATGGTATCTAGTTGTCACAGTTGCGGGTGATTTAGGGAGTACTAGATACCATTGGAGAGCTAAAGGTTTTGCAATAGGACCCATATCATTGTCCTATGAGGTCCTTTACAGTACTTAGGACACTAAGTAAAAGAACCTCTCTCCAAAGATGAAGAATTTTCAATTTAAAAAATAAGGCTCAAGGAGTGAGTTTAGAGGGCGGGCGGGTCTAATTTTGCTATTTTTCTTTCGCATGTAACTTATTTTTCTGGTTTTGGATATTATTTGATTTTTTTTAGTAGATAGTTTTTAGGGGGTCTTATCTTTTTACGCTAAATTTTGCACAGTTTAATATAATTGTCGACTGTTTTTGACGAATTTTTTATTCCAACTGCAATTTTTCTCTTTGAGAGTTCCTCTTCCTAATATGCATCAAGTTTCATTTATTGTTCTTATGTAAGTCTTCAGGTTCGATATTTAAAAAGCAAATTGGTTAGCTAATATTACTAAATTTTTTATTAAATTTAGCTCAGATCGGTTATCATTGTCTGATACTTCACGTAGTTGATGGTACGTGCAGCTAATTCCTCCTAAGGTCTGCAAACCGTCACTTTTTGTGTGTAAGGCTGCTGTTGAATATCTTGAGAATTATGATCACCCCAAGAGCGAGAATTTTGTTTGTTTATGGAGCCATTTTCGTAATTGTATTTATCGTTTGGAGGATATCTAAATCGACCACTGTCTTTATTTCCATTTTCGTCCTTTTACCAAGATTGGTATTAGTTGCTTTGAGTCGGCGTAGTTGTAAGTAATTTCGTAACATCGACGTTTTCCATTATCTCGAGCATTTGTTTGGAGGTTACTTATCCTAGCTATTTGTGTGGTAGCCTATAATATCTATTCTCTTGCTTGCCAAGCCCTGGCAGTCACATTCAATGTGCCAAATATTGTTATATTTTTCTATCGATGTTGATGTTCTTTTTACTGAGCCTTGTAACTCCATACCCTCCCTGTTTTGCTAAGTCTTCATCGTTTTCGTTCCCTTTGATTTCTATCTGCTTTCTAACTCAATAAAGGATTACACTATTTTCTACACTCATTGACTTTTTCTATACATTCCGTCGTTAAGAATAAATTCATCTCAATCCGATCCACGTATCTGTTTGGTGGTTCATTGGCAATGAGAATTTTATTTCCTCGCATCTAACCCTACAATTAGTGGTCCAACGCACGACTAAGAGCCAGGATATATGCCTGGTAAATCGAGGTGCATCTACCCAGGAAGAGAAGATTCTTGCACCTGCCCTGCCGTCAATTATGTATGGATCCGTACATGAATACAATAATATCCCCCCGTTCCTTCTATGCGAGTTAATCATTATTGATTAGAGTCTTGCGAAATCCTGTTGATGCCTAAGGACGGAGGGCATCGAAAATTCCCTGATCTCTTTTACGTGATCCAGGATTCCCCGACACCCAGAGTGTGCAGCCGTAGCGCCTACAATTCCTATGCACGCCAATACTTTTTATACCCTAGATGTAGGGTATTATAAGTTTAGGCAAACATTTGTAGCGCATAAAAATATTTATGATACACAGAAATAAACTATATTGCCTTTAATAGGAGAAGAAAAGAAATCGTTTA
>QYTT01094581.1:12752-23319 GCA_006980735.1 Dasypogon diadema
TGTTGAGAGTATTAAGCGTGAAGTTTTCCACAATATGGAACTTTGGAATGTTTCTCTAGGACACATAAAGCTTTAGAGAAATCCTCTTTATATTAAACGGTGGGTATGGAAGAATTTTTCCGAGGCCGATAGATCTATACCCTATGCTGCTAGTGATACCATGGAGGCTGCCGATCTCACCCAACTCATCTAGATATTGAAATTGGCCAGCACTACTTATAGATGAAGCCATTTTAGAATCCTGCTACCCTATCCCAAAATAAAAGGTATATTAATAAGTGTAATTTTAATTTTAAACCACTGTACAGTTGCGTCTTCTCTTTTGCAACTATCTTTCTGTATTACAGAATTAGAACATTCCGCGTGGAGTAAACAAGAATAAAAAAAGGAAAGATCACACTTACAAACATATCATTTATTTACAATGTTTTTTTTTTACACTGGTATAACATTTACCACCTAGGCTAAAGTTACGAAGGAAACCAACATTTTTTCACTTTCAACTAATATCATTCTGTTCTTCCAAACTACCAAATAATTATATAAAGCATAGACACAAAATAAAATAAAAGATATTCGATATCCTTAGATCCTTGTTTGGTCGGATTTGTGAAGCGATGCGTGCGCCATTTTGCGGGGATGAAAGTTTTTCGTCCATAAATTTAAAGAAGAGTTTCTACGTGAATTACTACTGTCATCTTCAAGCTGCCTGGTATCATCAAATGTCGTTGACGAATAAGATTGCAGTTCACACTGTTCTGTTCCGGTATTGACTGCTGCTTCAGAGTAAAATCTGTCCTCTCTTGAGTTAGGTTTGTATCACCGTAGTAGAGTTGTTTCGGCACATGAATATTGTGTCTGAAAAAATGGAGTATTTACAGAAATATTAATATTTTCACTTCTATTTACATAATCCTGAAATCAGGAATAGGAATTTTGTTTAATATTCAAACTTACCTGCGTTGCATTCGTTTTCGGCTTCCTGCGTGTGCTTATGTATGTTGTGCAGGTATTTACTCGTTGCAAATTGAATGTGTCTTCTGTTCCTGCGAAAAGTATAGTAAGTGATCAGTTGAAAAGATTTTCTTACACCAAAAACGAAAGATATAAATATATCAAAGCTAAAAGCAGCCGAAGCTTCATGAACGAAAGAAGGCGTTTCTCTGCTAAGTAGCCTGAAGGCTGTGTTCGCTACCTATAATGGAACCCTTCGCTGTTGGAGTGGCTTCTTAAAGTAAAATTTTTATATGTTGTTTTATTACTTGTCTATTGATGTATATTAGATGTGTTAAAAAATTCTTATATATCTTAACAGATTAAATGTGGTGAATGTAAAATTTAAGGATAGACAGGCTAGTTATGAGACCTGGTAATTGTTGCCTATTTTTTCCTTTCTTGACTAATAATACTTGGTGGAACACTCGTTGCTTTAAAATAGCACAGCCAGCAGATATGTGCTTTTCACTTGACCCTAGGAAAACTAGTTGACAGCAGAGCTTGTTGGAAATTTGCAAATTGAAATTGGTGAGTCGAAACATACACTATAAAAATATGTGCAAATATTAGTGATAGGGATGTTCTTAATAATCTTCATGTAAAGTGGAGATTTTGTCGGTAATTGATGAAAATAAACAAATTTTTCTTACAACTATACGTGAGCAGAATATTGATCGTGGACAAGTCCAAAAAAATCGTTTTTAAGTTAAATAGAGTACAATTTTGATTTTTGAAAAGTGTCTGTACTATCTCGAAATAGTTGATGTTGATTTGCTCCAGTATTAAATTAGATGATGAATATATACCGAGGTAACTGGGCCCGCAGAGGTAGTTCATTCCTCACAGGATGGTTACATGTAGTCAAGATCGTGACAACATGACAGGTGGGTGATTATATCCCGGAAAATCACATTGGAGACAATGAGGAAAAAGCTCGACGTTGCGCTAACACTTTACGGCAGGGTTACAAGTAACTCAAATTTCGAATCAACTTAATGATTGACTCAAATTAAGAGTGTGGACTCTTGAACCCGCTCAGAAGTGAATCCACTTAAGATTAGAGACCGCAAAAATTTGAGTCCAATGAACATTTGAGTTCGATCAAATCTTAGTCCGATCAAAATTTGAATCTGCTCAGATTTGAGTCCGCTCAGTTTTGAGTTCAGTCAACATTTGAATCCGCTCAAACTCTTTAGGATTAAACCTGAGCGGACTTAAAACAAAGCGGACTCAAAACAGAGAGAATTCAAAACAGACCCAACTCTAAACGCGCCTGATTCAAATTTGGATCAAACTCAAACTTGATCAAATTCAAATGTTTAGCAGGCTCAAATTTAAGCGGACTCAAAACTCAATTGGACTCATTCCTGAGCAGACACGAACAGTGGCAGTATTCTGAGTCCACTCACAATTTGAGTCGATCGATGAGTCGGTTTTTATTTTGAGTCAACTCATTGACAATTCTGCTCGACGGGTGCAAGGGTTGCTGGAATAGTTACTGTCACCTGAACGGACTGTTCATCCAGGTTTATATATCAGTATCCATCCATTAAATCTAGGACCGTGAAAATTGATTTGTTTGCAAGCTTTGTAAAGAGTTCTTCGAATATCGCTACGGGATGGTTTAAAGCTTTCACCGTTAGTCAGGATATAAGATTTATCGTAACGATCAACATCAAAGAATTTGTGGCGGTTCGATATTTTCGTGAAAGACGTTATTACGTCTAGGTTTTTTGCATATTTATCCATATCTCTGCTTGGTTTGTTTTGCACAAAATGTTTCACTTATTAGTTTACATCGAATATTTCTTTGATAAGACTTCCGAAAATACAATTTCTTTCCACCGAAAGATCACCGAAATCATACCCATGCGCAATCTAAATAAAAAAACAGGTTTATAGAGAATAAAAGGGCCCTTAGCCCTTAATTTTTGTTTTTATTTTGTTAATTATTAGTAACTTAGTATTCGCATTGCATAGCCAATTGACACGTTAGTAATTTTTGGGTAATTTTAGTGGATATATATATAGTATATTTACCAAATAAGTAATCGTCAGCCTCTATTTTTACCATAATCAATAAAAATATCACATCATATCAAAGTGCTCATAGCTAGTCTGTTTATCCTGAGTAGTGAAAAAGAAATACAAAAGAAATATAGAACTGTAAAGAATTTTCCTCGGATATTTTATTGTGGATTTGCACATGCTTGAGAAAAATTAAAAATCAAACAAGATAAAAATAATTCTGGCATAGGGTTAGGCAAAGAGATCAAGTCACTTACTAACAATACGTTTTAGCGAAATTTAGTAGGAAAAGTTACAGTGCAACTAGTAAATATGGGAATTGCACACAATAGCGTTATTGTTAGTGTTTAGGCATCAATTAAATTTGGTATAGAAAATAATATTCCAAAACGCAAAAATAATGTAAAATATATATATATATATATATATTTATAAGGTCCCGCTGATTTGTGCGCTAACTTAAAAGTAAAATGTGGTACAAATATTAAGAAAGAGTAAGAATTAAATAAACACATGAACATAAATTTGCGACCTTAAAGAAATTCAAACTGCAAATCTTTTCTGACTATGTCAAAAGCTCAGAAAATTTCTCACAGATTTCTGGATTTCCTGTTAGATTACATGCAAATTGAATTAAATTTTGAAGTGAAATTCACTTCGAAGACAACTTTAAAATTGTCCACATGAATGGGAAATTTCTTTCTAGGTGAAATAAAAGTGTTTCGATCACAGCAAGTCAACTTGATCGTCATCAGTGCGGCGACTGACTCTAGTCAAAACTGGTGACTTCAATCTACGTGGACAAAAAAACAGCAAGGAACTTTTGAGGAACTTCGGATTGAGGAAATTGGGGCACAAACTAGACTTCAATTAAGAAAAAAGTATCAAAGCATTAGGTGTTCATTGACTACTTCAAAACGTGAAATGCTTTCCGAGGTGACCAGTATCTTCGAACTAATTGGACTTCTCGCCCCCGTTACAACCAAAGTCAAGCTGTTTTTTAATAGCTCTGGAAACAAAAGATTCAGTGGTATGAAATTATATCCTCTGACATACTGCAAAATGGAACCGAATTAAAGGAGACCTCTCAATTCTAAAACGAATTAAAATTTCCCGGTGGATAAATTACACTGGAAACAATTGCAGCTATGAACTACAGGCCTTTTTAGGTGCATCGAAATGAGCCCAAAACAATGTAGTATACCTCTGTGTAGTACAATGAATAAAAATCTATATCAACCTGCTAACCGGAAAAATAAAAGTAACTCCACTTAAGTCGAAGTTAACACCTCCCAGAATATAGTTAAAAAATTTACTTAAAAAGCCAAGGAGTGTTTATAAATTAAATGCTTCTACGTAAAATCAGTCCGAGTTCTCTCATGAATACAAGAAAATCCGCATACTTGAAAAACTTTTGTTGGAAACAGAGTCGCAGAAATGCAATCGCTAATTGTTGACAACAAGTGGTTTTATGTAAGATCTTGTGACAACCCGGGCGATACGGCTTCAAGAGGAATATATTCATCCATTTCAGAAAACTCTATGCTTTGGTGAAAGGGACCACTGTTGTTGAACGGAAGGATTGTCCATGCTCCAAGGCCGGCTGCAAAAATCTACCAAGAAAAAAAAATTTTTCATTACAACAGAGAAAACTATAATCCGTCCGGTTCGAAGGACCACAAAAACGCACTATACTCCAATATATGTGCATTGTATATTCTCGTGCCTCGTCTAGACTGAAAGCTGGCAAGTTAGTTGTCCTACTGTCTAGCTTGCTGTTCTAGAGTATGCAATAGATACCTTTGGTGCAGGCTACGGCTTGTTTTTTCTCTTATTATATAACTCGTTTGTCTTCATTTGAAGTTAAGGTTTCAGCCAATGGCCTTTCTTGTGATGTGAAGGGGCGTCAGGTTTTTCTTGGGGCTTACTGTCTACCAATGATAGCACTGAGTGTTTCACTACTAATCGCCTGATTTTTCCTCCTTACGTTTCTCTGCATTTTTATTGATTTGAACTACCTATAAGTAGGATAATACTAACTCGGTAGTTTTCGGGACTAGCAGGCATATATTCAACTAAAGCTTTAAAATTTTGGCTAGACGTAACTGGCTGCAGTAGCTGTTTCATGTTAATTGGCTCTCTAAATATATCTGATGCTGATAATGGGTGTTACTTTGATACTAATATGCAGCTAATGCTAAAAATTTCCTATAAAGTCGCTCTTAAAGTTCTTAAGGACGATATTAACGTCCGTAATATGCGATAGCTCAGACATTCTCCTACCACAAGTTTTTCGAGCATTGGTCTACAACCATAATATTGCTTGGCTGCGCAAGTGCAATTATCGTCAGTAGAACTGACTCAACAACTGGTATCCAGGTAAATCATCGAGCTCTTTGGAGGAGTCGAAACCGCGCCCAGAAAGAAGAACATGGGTTATGTTAAGATCATAATACTAAAGACAGTAACGTGCAATAAAAACATAGGGCAGTACATGATCACGTCACAACGATTCGCTAGCCTGGCATGGATACCAAATTTCGAAAAACTTGAACAGCTCTATTGAGAATCCAGATTTCTTTTTACATTTGAATAATTCGAAAAGAAGTACTGAAATTTAAAAGCATAAATTTTTTAACCTCATGGATAATTGAAAATGTTTGCATAAGTATGTCTGCTGTTACATGAATTTGCATATTACGATTTCGGTTTATTCCACATACGCCCTTTTCAAGTAAGCTTTACTTCAACTTTTCCACTTTTATACATTCTGTTAAATAATCTCCTGGGTTAATGCAAAGAGAACACGCTATCTCAGGTCCTTTTCCCATTAAATAGTCCATCGTCATCGCATAAGCTTGATGTTAGGGAATTTGAAGACAACATAATTACCTTCCCATTTATGAGAACGCCATTCATGTTGTTGAACTTCATTTAATATTCCCCAAGTTCGAATGCCTTCTTATTCAAATTTCTTCTTCTGCAAAACCCTTCTTATGTTATTGCAAAAAAAAACACCCCAGGACAAGAATGTTCAGCTAAAATAATTTGTTCAACTGGTAGATGAAATTTGTCTAAGAAAGTGTAGGATGAATGGAATTAATTTTCTTCGCATTTTCTGCATGAACATTTCCTCTCTTCATTAAGTAGTCTAGACGTGTAACAGCAATAAGATTACTCGACCCCTCATCCCTTATAGCAGTAATCTTATAGAGATGGTTCCGTAATGTTTTCCTCTTATTTTTTCCGTAGGGTGGAAAACTTTTTACATATATTAGCGTGGATCTACTGAGAAAAGTTCATCTTTATTACAGTCACATAGATAATGAGGCAGTCGTTTGTCACTTAAAGGCCGGGGGTTGTTGAAATTATAATTCTACTAAAATGAAATTTAGCCGTTTAGTTTATATAGTTTAGGAGGACAGAGAAATATTAGAAATCTGTACCAACTAATGCATATTGCAATGAATGTATGCTTTTGCATGTAGGTGGGTGGTAGATTAGAAGTTAATTTAAAACTAAGTTTTTCGTCAGATCGCGAGTCATATGTGATAGGAAGGATATTTTACATGCGCGTGCATGTGCACGTGCAGGGTTTATTACAACCAACTAGTTGTCGTGTCGATTACTTGCTCCGACAACACTTCCAATGCACCTACCTACCTCTGATATTAATTATGCTCGGTCCAGGAACCACTAATAAATAAATTACATCAATAATAGTTACTTGTAATTTTAGAAGAGAAGAAGAATCAACGTAAGGTTTGAACCCACGACACCAAATTTCAGTTTAGTTTCAGTTTCAGCCCCTACCGACTGAGTCAGTCGGTCACTTTATGCGGGATGTTGATGGGATGTATTTCCGGGACAGGACATTTGCGCTGCTTCAGAAGAGAGTTATATTGGTCGATTATTGAGGACTTATTGAACCCACCATCTCCAACATCGTCACTCTGGTAAATAGCGTCACATAATAGAAAAATGTCAACTTTCTAAAACCCGCTTTAAATATTGGATATCCCACAATGGATACAAGCCCTGTAAAACACAGTTTGTGTAATACCTACGCATCCACAAGAAAAACAAATGAAGTTGTAGTCAAGAAGCAAGCACAAGTGGAATTGTAGAAAATTCCAAATAACTAAAATCACGTAAGTACCGATTTTGTAATGGGGACAAAATTCCAAGTACTCACATAATTAATTCCATATTAAGTACTGGCATAGTAGGACCACGCTAATATTTAACACCAATGACCTTAAAAGCGACATCAAAGAAGAGTGATCTCAAATCGAATTGCTACAAATAGATTCCATCCTAAAACGGTACTGAAAGACAAAATAGGATCAACGAAATACTTCTGTTTCTCTGTAAGTAAAATAAAAAATCGAAATTGTAGCAAAAAGAAATAGGAAGGAAAAAGGAAACAAAATCACTTTCTTTTGATTAATTACAGGTGTAAATTATCTCGCACATTACTTCTTCATGGTAGGTAATTACCTGAATGGGCCTCGACTAACCTAAAAAGCATCAAAGACATTAAATCTGGGAACGAAAAGCTATGTCAAGCTATGCCAATTATATTATGGAAAAGCTCTTTTGACTTTATGCCAAAAACTACTTGGAGTGCTACTTCAATGGCACCTCTACGAATGTGCCGCCCTGTAAATGTTAAGTGATAGACGAGAAGTAGTTCCTGCAGCTCATTACCCTCACGTTCATTTTCCATTTTAATTAAAGTCGGATGAGCATAATTACGCTGCTTTTTTGCATTATTTGCTAGTTTCGTCTGTCGTGTCCTGGCTGTTGGGGTAAATCTTCTCCACAAAAGTTTTGATGGAATTATCGTTTATATAAAAAATTTGCTAATTAATGTTTTTTCCACGTTTGAGTGGTTGTTAATTTTTAAGAATATTTGCATTAAGTCTAAAACTATTCGTTTCTGTATTTTTGGGTAATTGTTGCACGAATTAAACTAATTAACTAATAATATCAGTCAGTAATTGTTTGTAACTAATTTTTTCAGTCATTTTAGTTGTTGGACCAGATTTTGAACTAGTGAATAGTATGAAAACCACAACTTGGCGGAGATGTATTTGGGCGCCAACTGATTTTCGAACCCCGGATACCTACCGATATACGCGAAGAGGTTATTAACTTTGCCATAAACACTATTAATGGCCGGGGTACTTGAAAATTACCCACTGCTTCCCAGCGGGAAATAAATATGTGCAAAATTCATGCAGGAAAGGAGCGATACTCAATTTGTACTCAATATCATCAGTCCTTAATGTTTCCGTCGACGCTTGTTCCTGCACAAAAGCATGGCTGCCTGCCTAGGACAACCCTGTGTTAAGTTCATCGGAATTTTCAGGCAGAAATAGAGCATTGACAGATGCCAAGTATGCAACACTATTTCTATTGGGTATGAAATCCACTTCCCACCGGCTTGTGACGAGAAGGCAAGGGAATCTAAATTCATAGTTCTTGGAAAACTCTTGCGAACCATAAACATCACGAAGCGTATTATTGATACATATTGGGCATTAATTGGCTACTAGGGGAGTGATACTCTACTTTTTGTTTCTTTAAGTTAGGTTTTGTGGCTAATCTTTTGGTTTCCAAAAAGCTAATTAAAAGGACAATGATTTACTTTCACTAGAGCATGTCACTTTTAAAATTGATGTTCCCGGTTACATTTTCCAGAAAGCTCTTGATTTATCAGTAAGACCTACAGATTTATACATTAATATTTTTTACAATATTCCAAAGGCTTTCAATAAACACCAGGAAAGTTGTCCTAGACCTCATGACCTAAAAGAGATGGACACGAATTTCGAAATCTTCCTGAGGAGGGTCTGTAGTTAGATTTTCTGAAACATTTATTAGGATCGATAAATGTAAATTTCAAATGATGGTAAGTTGTTGAAGCATTTATTTTCCCGATCTTAAGTAATTATTGACATAAAAAAACCAGTGTCTCTGACTGGAGTCAAATCAGCGACCTCTCGAGCACCAGACCGGCAATCGCGATGTTTCTGGTTCGACTTCAGTCCAGTCCCAGACACTGACTTTTTTCGTGTCAATAATTCTCAGGATCGTTAAAACAAATGCTTCAACAATTTACCATCATTTGAAAAACTGAACTATTAAACCTACAAACACGTACATACTCTATGTGCTCACCCAACTAAAATGGAAACACGTAAAATAATAAAAAGGAAAGCATCTTCTGAAAGCGCCTTCAATGCTTTGCTCATAAAGTTTCATAGAGAAAACGCCAACATGTTTCCATCATGAATTGAACGTGATGACATTAAACTGAGAAAAATATGCTTTTCCTGAAAGGTTTTCAAGAGATGTCGATTACCAACCTTTACAAAAAAATTCTTTTGCTTCCATTTGTGTGGATTTCATATAAGTTTTTGTGTGCATTCAAAAATACGATTTGAATTTACAGATTAAACGAATTTTTCTCTTTCGGAGATTTGTATTACCCATGTTCGAGTTACTCGAATCTTTTCATAGCTAAAATCAATAAAATGAAGGGATGTGGTTATCAGGCTCAATTTTATAACCAAACCACGATGCAGCTAGTGGTTTAGAATTCAAATTTGAATACAAATTCCAAAATAAGTCCTATGAATTGAAGTTCCTAGAAATGCACCCATCCAGCAATAATAAATTCTGTGACAGGATAAGTGTAGTCACATTGAGAAGGATATTCGGATTTTATTCGTAACAAGCACTTTATACTATTCTGGTTAGCGAGGGAAAAAAGAGCTTCACATCACGAAATACTATTTTTATGATAGAATAATATTGGAAGTGCGGAGGGACTTTTCTGCTAAAAAAAATTGTGGTGCAATGTTAGGTCCAATGGGATCTGTGGTAAAGAAATAATAGACTGATAATATGAATAATTATTTCACTAATTCTTAACCAATTGCTCCATCTGTTCCCTCGTATGGCAGTACTACTCAGGATTTTGTATCCTTTGATGGTTTTGGCTTTCGTTGTGTATCACTTAATGAAGCCCATGGAGCCTTACTATCTGGAATGAAATCCACCGTAGATTTCTGAAATTAATCTTCCCTGCTATAGATATCTTGGCCAAGTGCACCTCACCAATTTCTCCCAGCGATGTTTGTCCAATTAATATTCTGTGCTGCCTAGGCAAAGTTCTTAAAAGATTGATGAGTATCCAAATACTCCAACATATTGATGGAAATAAATTTTCCTCCAAATTGCAATCTGGGTTTTGTCGTGGCCATAGCTGGGAATCGGCCTTGCTAAAGGTATCTACTGACAATCGGTTTGCACATAACAAGGACTTGGTGAAAGCCCTAGTACTTAAGATTTTTCGAAAGCTCTTGATTCGATTAATGATAAACTATTTTTATCTAAGATACAAAGAAATAATAATTTTTCCAGCTCCTCAATAAGGTTGATAGAAAGTTTTTAGACTGATCGCAAACAGAGGATTAAGATTGTCTCCGGTTGTTACAGCTGGATAAACATAAATAAGGGTGTACCTCAAGGT
>QYTT01094581.1:32714-51704 GCA_006980735.1 Dasypogon diadema
TGTCGTCTTTTCTAAATTTTGTCTATTACTAAAATTGATATCTTAATTTATGTAGATGCGGTTTTTTCCCCAGGAAAATTTTTGGAGGAGGTTTTGTTGATTTACGGCGAGGCGTTCTTGGACTCAAGTAATTCTATTATGTAGCCAAGAGTTTTTACATTATTTTTAATACGTTGAGTGCCGCAATTAACATAAAAGCTTTCTCTGAGACAATTACGTATTAAAGTGTCAGGACAAATGCATTTAGAGTTTTTAAATGGGGATCACCAGTGACCACCACGTCATTCAACGTATTAAATTGGTAAATTATTGTGTTGCTACACGGTTAGAAATCGTGGTGTAAATTTTATAAATTTTCATATCTATATAGGTCCATTCAAAAATTCTTATTGCTTATATACATTTCAATCTTATAAAATTTTATTCCACATATAAGAGTGTAAGAGTATAAGAGCTATATCGAAATGGTATGTAAGGATTTATATCACTTCATGATGTTTTGGATACGACAGATTTATTAAACATATTTATATGTACAGGGAATAGGTTTTATATTGTTTTTGCATAAAACGCAAATATACTTTTGTCATATAAAATATATACCAGATAGGATAGACAAATTAAGAGTGTGTCATTATTCACCTGGTGAGTCAACCATCCACCGTTTTAGACCATTTAAATATCGACACGAATCTAAAGCGGAAATTGGTAGCTCACCCTAAGTGAGTAATGACACGTACTCCTTCCTCCAAATAGTGCCCTTAGAGGTGCATATACAAGCAGCAACAGTGCTTGTTCTTTGCACCAACAGTGCTGAATCCCTGTGCTGGTTTGTCACATCTGGAAACACTTTAAAAAGAACTAAGGATGCAAATAGGATATTTGAAAAAAAGAAGAAAAACTCTTAAGTTACTCGACTGTTTACTTTTGTAGCTTTTAATATTTATAAACATAATTTACATTTATATTGTACAATATCTTAGTACAGAAAAACAATCACTTCTACTATAAACAAAGTACATTTTCTATTTGTAAATTTTTTTGCAGATGTATTACACAGTCACACAAATTGACTTTAAACTGCGCATGACATATCGACTCTACAAAGATATGAATTTACTCCGCATTATCGTGTATTTATACCAAGAAACTATAAATAAGTTTATCCTAGCGGCGTTTATCCCATAACTTCTGAGATTGTAGTTTGAATGACGTATAAAGCATTTATAAGTTGTATGTATGTATACATCATCATATAGAATTTATACGTCCTTCTTATTATTTTTATCTTAACTCCTATGGAAATCATACTAACCATTTATACACTGAATACGAATTTCTTTTCCTATAAGAATCAGTAAAAAATCATGTACGTATTTTCTATACTCCGCAATGTATCGGGACTCATACCAAATATAGAATAAATAATTTTGTAAATTCTTTGGGATAAATAATTTTATCTTTTATACCAAAATTTCTAACCGTGTAGGTAAATACATTTTCTCTGAAATTTGAAAATATTTTTTTGAAAATTTCAAATAATTTTCGAAAATTTCCTTGAAAGTTAACACGTTGAATGCCACGGAGGTCATCGGTGAACCCCATTTAAAAGCTCTCTCCTGACAAACGCGCTTTAACATGTAATTCCCTCACGAAAGCTTTTATGGTAATTGTGGCATTCAACGCGTTAAAGTTAGCACCAGAAACAAAGGCATATATTAAGGGAGAAAATGACATGCAGCAAGAAGAAGAATGTCGATCACAAAAGCTTGTGAATTACCCCACACGAATTTCTGATGTGTTGGGTGCTAATCTTTTAGAGTAGCTTCCATCTATTCATTCCGTTGATAGTTCAGATTATTATCTTATATCGGCCCAATTTTCCACCTTTTCTTTAAAGCCTTCTAATCCATTCTCCGCGGGATTAGAGTATCATTTTAACCGAGCCGACTGACCTTGCCTCAATAAAGACTTCAAGGAAATTAACTGGACTGATTCTGAAACTACCAAGCCGGTCATTTTGACCGATAGCCTCTCTTTCAGTTGCATTATTCAGTATATTATTTCTATCTCTGTTTGCATGTCTCATGGGATCAAAGTTTTCTCGCCCGTTTATTTAGCATATTAAGAATAATTTTACTATCGTGCCACCCCTCATTACTTTTATAATTTGCTTTATTTATCTGAATTATTTACACAGACATTACTTCCCATAAAAATGCCCGCCAGACTGAATCGGTAAGTGATGAGAGATGGAACTCCTAATCTCAGTGTCGTGCAGTCGAGTCTAAGTTGGATGACTTTTTTATTTTTTCTTCCTATTGCAAGTAATTATTATCAATACTAGGAGATCCCTGTGCAATTGCACAAATTGAAGGTATATGAGGGACATAACGTTTTTATATGTTCCCTCAAATTGCACCTTAAATTTCAAAGCGCGTTTTTTTCAGAGGTGTCCCCTAGGCCTAATCCTCCCATGCAAGCAAGCAGTAAAAAGACACCTGCAAAATATTTTACCATGCAGAATAATGAAAAAAGTTCCAATAAATCCATGTATTGCATACTTATCGATGGCAAACACCGAACTTAACACTAAAGTTATAACACCACAAGCAATTCAAAACATGACGCCGGGTTAAGGAAGCCCAGAACATGTAAGTCTTATTAAATTTTCAGTCACCAGCACCAGATACGGACTCCTGTAGATCCTCGTGCCGTTTCATGGGATAATTTTAAAGTCAATTCAGTGGGTTGCCCTGCCTGTTGACATCATTGTGACAAAGTAAATATTCTACGTAGGAACAGTAATTATGAATTATTCTTTTGATTTTTAAATCTGTTTTCCTTTTTTTCGTTTAAACCTATTTTACATAATTCCAGCCATGGTAACATAATTTCCCGTCCATAAAACGCTTTCAGTAAAGGTAAATTCAAGAATGTGTTTCAAGATCAGAATTTCATATTTGTAATTGACTTTAAAATTTTATTCAATCTTCAAAAAATCAAATAAATCCAGCCCGCCATCAAACACCATTAAGAAAAATACACAGGGAGAGTTAATGAGTTCTCTTGAGCTTGTCGAACTCAAACAACGTAATAAATTCCATCAAATTAATTTTCATTAATTCAACTCACCTGGGTAGGTTGTAGATCGTGAAAGAATAACTGACAAAGATAATTAATATCAAAGGTAACTATATAATTTGCTGGTTCATTGGCTCTAGAAAGAGTGGAATATAATGCGATAGTAGATTAGATACGTACATATACAAAGGTGAAAGCAGTATATTCTCTGTTTATTCAATCGAAAACAGGGAGCCACAAAGGATCATATCCTGCCTTCTATCAACATTCAGACCAGAAGTCCTCTAAATCAGAGTTTCTTCAAGGGAAAACTTTTGTTCGGGGGCATAATTTTATGTCCAACAATTTGGCTCAGGTAGCTCAATTTATATGTATAGTCATGCTTTATGATGGCAGGATATGATGTAGCCATAAAACAAGGGTGCTAAATAACAGGTGAATTGCAGTCATAAAATATTTCTGGAAGGCAGTAAAAACAAATGAACAACACGTTTTTTGATGGCATTGCGAACAGATGAGGCAACTTCCTCATGCTATCGCTTAGCAAAAATGTTCCCATTTTCTTGGAAGACTATAAACACTTTAGAGAATTTACAGAAATTATAATTTCCTTATTTTACGCTTTCATAAATACGTTACGATGTATCTTTAAATAAAAACAATATTTAGTCTAATTAAGCTTGGAAAGGAGCATATTAAGGATATGTCCAACAATGAAAAACATGAACCTTGACACTTAAGGCTGTCACATCCACTGCTAAATTTGTTGCCAACCGCTGGATATTGATTTTCTTCGGTAAGAGCTGCTTAATCTCCACAGTTGTAAAGGCCTTTCGGAAGTGGTTTAGCCTCAATTTGTCTAAGGATATTCCGCCATTTTAGCCTGTTCTAAAGAGAACGCCAACGTGCGATCGTTGTCAACGAAACCCATTTTTTTTTAAATGGTAACTTAATAGAGAATGTCCCGCGAGGTAGCCAGAAATGGTCTTCAGGTCGATTTTTCTGTAATAAACCTCTTCAGCTATCTTAGACCTGGATGGCTAATAGAATGTTCTTCCTTTTCCAGGGAGGACAGGATCCTTCCTGAAGGCAGCATTTGGTGATTATTGCAACTCCCGGCTTAGGTGTCATTTTTTGGCTAGATAGGATGTTCCTTATCCATAATACAGTCGGGGACTCTTGACAGCCGCTTTTTCTATAATATGGAAGAGGTTATTGTCAAAAGCTCCATCATTATCTGGGATAGCGCAGAGGGCGATTGCTTTCTCTACTACTACTATTTCTAATTTTATATCTAAATGGCATTTGGCTACAAGGAATTTGATCTAGTACTTCCTTTCTCCATCGTTTCAAGTTTCAAGGAGAATAGGATTATTGGGCGATATAAGTTGAGTTGCGCCAAGTACCGACCTTAATCTATTGGTATAAATACCATTATCACATCTCTCCATATTTTGGGTATACACCTCAGAGCAAAACTAGCTTTTGTTAACACTGGTATTAGTTTTTCTGTGTCATTCTCGCATCTGATCGTTTTGAAAGAGTCAACAGCTCATTTTGTTTTTTTCTTTCTTTTTTTTATGAAGAAGGTTTTAGCTCGGTTGGAGGGTAAATAGTCATCCCTAGTTTCACTGAATACCTCTTCATTATCTTCAATTACACTGCAGCACAGGAAGTGTGTCTGTAATAAATCCAATGCATCTACCCGACTGGCAATATAACTTCAATCTGACTTTTTTAATAGTCCGATTGCATTACAGCGATCTTTAAAAGTCTTACCATAATCAATACGACTTCACCAGGTTGATTAGGATCAAGACCCTTATCGGTCTCTATTGATTCCTCTTCAAGTTTCCTTAAAACCAGACGGATATCCTGGGGACCCTAGTCTTTTACACTTTCGCAAGGCATGCTTTTGTGTTAAAGCGAATATCTCTGTGGTCAGATATTGCTTCCACTGTTAAACCTAGCTTGTTATTCTGCTCATCAGGCTTGCACTAGCTACGGTTAGGTCCAAGACTTCCTGCCGAACAGCGTTGGTGAAGGTGAGGTCATTTTCTTTGTTAATAATTTCAATATTATTCTTCTAAAAGGCACTCTTCTGGTTTGTATCGTATTATTTATTGCTCTCTTAGTATATTGCTGTTTTCTCACACTGCTTTTAAGTCTTGAAGTTAGACCATAAAACCCATATCGTACATTTCAAAAAGTTCTTGTTAATTCTCCTGAACAATTCACTCAAATAAACAGCACTGCAGCAGATCTTTAAGTATTCCATATTAATGTTATACAACAAGTAATCGTTCGTCATTTTAGTCGGACTTAATCACAGAAGAGGCCATTAAATATAATCAGAAGATTAAACTTATCCTCAGGGATTAAATTGCTATCATTAATCACCAGAGGCATCGTAAATTGTAACAGGAATCCAAAACACTATCTCATGGGAGAACAATGCTCAGCTAGAGTGCAATAAATGGGTCAGTCATTTCGGAAATTTTATTCAGAAATTGTAGTGGTGTAGGGACTTGGTAGCTACATATGAAAAATTCTTCTAAAGTGGGCCGGATGAATGATTCCCGCAAAAATCCGACCATTATAAATCACTTTCACTAAAGCAAGGTGTCACAGAGATTTCAAAGCGAAGGGCGGTAAAGGTATGATAAATGGGCTTGGAAAGACCATACTCGAGCAAAAGGTACTACATTTCAACAGGAACTGAAAATCCAGTAAAACTTTACCTACTTCTTCTCAATAAAACTTCTGGAAATCTGGCATTTCTTCGGTACATTCATTCTTTGGCAGAGTTTTATATAGCGATAGCCAATGAAATTTTTTAGTAATCACTGAACAAGAAAATTAAATCGTCGTCAAGTGAGTGTAAACGAATCGGATCAAGGAAGGAATGAGAAAAATCTGGAAGCTGTTAAAACTTGATTGTGAATATTAAAAGCAATTGACATCAGTGAAAAGGCCATGAATTGTTGCTCCCAAATGGACAGCTTGGACTTTACCATTTCTGTTAAATATCTCTGTCTGTCTATTCCGGGTGTCTTAAAAATTACATCCAGGATTTTTACTTAACTTCGAAATTGGCTATAAATCTATCAAAGATCCGAAAGAGATTCTTGTAGGTTTTTATTGCATAGGCATGCTGTCATAAAAGAAAAGGGGAAATTGTTATTTATGGCTTTGGGACCTTATTCAGGGAACCTTTTATCTGTATCGGAATTGCTACAGAAACCCATTAAACGTAGGCATCCTTATGGGTCTTTCAGGACTCCAGGTTAATTCAGTTATCATTCCAAATATACCATCAGAATCGATGATATATTCGTTTATGTTAAAATATGAAACTGATGTGATGAAACTAGACGTGAAGGATTTGAGTGTTTGATTTACGTTTACAAAAAAAAAGAAAGAGGAACGGTAAGATCTCATCTTGAATGCTATTCTTCAAATAAAATTATCTCATTTATTGGCAGCACTGGGTGAGAATGTAGGTTAGCAATTTTTTTCCTGAAAATAACGCCAATAGCTATAAATCACAACTTATAAACTCTTATATCATAATTTATGATGGAAAAATTGAAAACGGCGTATTTTTCTGTCTTATTACAAAAACAAAAATCTAACACGTAATAAGAAAGCAAGGGTATTAACGCTTTGATACATAACAAACTAGACCTATGCCAAAATATATTGGGATATCCGGATGTAAACAATCTGTATAAAAAACAATCGCAAAATCTCAGACAAAGTGCAACGTCTGCGCATACTCGGCATAATCAGGGACACTCTGTTCGATGAGTACCCGGGCACTAAAAGTTATTCTTCATTTCTTGCCCATTGAAACCCAATAGTAGCGATGTCAACGGCTTTAAAACTGCACTTAATGGCTTTTGAGTGCATCAGAAATGCGAATGGTATTGCATTTTGGGGAGCACACTACGTTCTTCCAGCCGGAGGTTCAAGCTGTACTGGAAGCGAGCAGATACCTTCGAGTTTTGCAACCTGTGGGGTGGGATATTGTGATCTGCACAGACAGCCAGGCGGCTATCAAAGCCCTGATGAAACCCTTTGTAACAACTAAGCTAGTAAGGGATTGCAAACGTGTTATTAACAATCTGTCCCTGAACAATAATCTAAGTATTCTATGGGTGCCAGACTACAGTGATCTACGCGTCAACGATAAAGCGGATAAATTGGCGCGGGAGGGGATTGCCTCTGACTCCTCCCTCTTCAACGGAGATGTCAACAAAATATCTACTTGGACGCATTGCAAACTGGGCGAACAACTAACATTACCAATTATGGGACGTGACCCCGTTGGTCAGAACTACCAAGGAACTGTGGGGCCCACTGAATCCTAACAACATCTAAGTTTCTCCGATTAATACACCATTATTAAGATTGTTGTTTCCTAAAAGCTTTGCTCTAACGATGCCGATTTTAATGGTTGCGGGGATGAAACAGAGACTGTGACACGCTTTCTGTGCCACTGTCTATCACTCTCGGTGAAAATATTTAGACACCTGGGACATCACTTCCTTGACGAACTGCATCAAACAGGTCAAAGGGGGTGGAAGCGTATCCTGGCTTCCACTAAGTCGACCGGGTGGCTGAGTTAACGATAGGATCCGTGAAATCAAAACGGACAAAAGAGAAGCTATTCAGAAAACGCAATTTTCTACGCACAAAATTCGAAAATCTCATTTCCCATTTTTCACCTCCAGGACGAATGAGATCCTTTTCGGGACCAAAAACGCCGAATTTTTTGAACCCTTGATTCTTTCGAACTATTTCTTTTAAACTCTTCCGAACTCCCGACCCTTAAATTTTCCGCTTTCTGAATAGCAGCAAAAAACTTTTGGTTAAACTTTTTGTTGGGCGAAATAAAACCGAAAACCAAAATTGAACCCCTGATTTAAAGCGCAAAGAACAGGCTACGTTTGTGTTTGTAACACCTTTTCATTCATTCGGCGCCGTTTCGTTTGGAATGTTATTTATTCTTTGGATTTAACTATCCAGCAGGAAATGTAATTATTACTGAACTAGTTCTGGAATTTAGGAAGCTGGAGGTATTTACATACTCAATTACATTTATCATTGGGTGCTATAGGTGGTAATCAGCTCGTATAACCCTTACACAGAATTTATGAAGTAGTTAATTACGATGAATACTTATTTCAGAACTTACCAGTAGTTATGATAGTTACTAATAAAATTACCGATAAGGCATTATAGAATTTTGGTATTTGTAATTAATTACAGAACTAGAGAGGAGAAACTAATTATGGAATAAGAAACATAGAATAAAAGTAATTTGAACTCGAAGACCATCACAGATAATATGTTGGAACATGATCTCAACTTCAGCAGAAAAGTGCATAATTCGGACTAACTACATTTTCGCATTACTTTTAAGAAAATGTAATGCAGGTGGTAATGGCTTTTTGAACATTTTGTGACACAAAGTGGAATTTAGTAGGGACAAGAATTACATTTGTGGGATCTTTTTACTAATTCTAACTCAACTGAATATAATGGATAGGTAAGAATAGAAAATAGTTTAATAATAAATAAACACAGTAAAGGTGTCTTTACACTATCTGACACAGTCAATGATTTATCAAATCGAAGATGTAAAATGTAATGTAGATAGTGTAAACGACGGTTTTAGCGCATCTAAGTCAAGTCACAAGCTATCCCCTGAGTTTTGACCACATCGTAATGGAAATCATAACAGTACATACAATTTAACACAAGATCTAAAAGACCTTATTTTCTTTAGAATCACTTAACTCGAAATCATTCATTCCATTTTATATTTAATGGATTCTTATTTCCACTCTACTTTTAATTTTGTGCACGTTAATAACAACTTTTACTTGTTGTTCTGAAACAAAAAATACAACACAAAACTTCCATTCCAACAATACATTTGTAAAATTTAAGTGCAAACTTATGTTCTGAAACTTTTCATAATTCAATAGTAAAATTAACCCTCTAAACTTGTGGACGACAAGCACATAACCAAACTAGAAGTACACCACCTGCCTGGTAATTAAATCACGAACATCTCTCCTGGGTGTAATAAAGACCGAAAACTTCCATGGATTCATATTAATAAGTCCCATATCATAGTGAGTTACTTAAAATTCGGTATAATCTCCGAGTGATAATTTATGTGAGGTTTTATCACTACCTGCATGTATCCATCATTGGCAAATATTTCGTGTGTGTAGTGAGATGTCACAAAAATGTTAATTTTAGGAATAATTTCCATTAATAAGGTGTGTGGTGTGATTTAATGGCTTCTGGTTGATTTAGTGACTTTTAAGTGTTGTGAAAGATTTTATTAATTTAATGTGAATGTTAAAATTGCTTATTATTGGTTTTCAGAAAGCGTACAGATACAGCACTAAATTTTAGTACCTTAAAATACGAGAAAATCTACCAAAATCCAGTTACTTATACTTCTTTTAATAATCGAAATATGTAAAAAAGAATAATCCTTGTTACTTGTAAGTGACCTCTTAAACGTTTATTATTGGTACTATCTGGAATTCGGGAGTTATTAGAAATGAAAAAGAAGTCACTTAAGGATTTACCTGGAATATTTCCTGTATTGATGCATTTTGGTTTTCTTTACTCCTCGAAAACTGTTTTGGGGCATAATCATTCGGTGAAAAAATTTCCTTGAAATCTCCTCGGTTATAGTTGGTGCTTAGCAGAATTCGTGAACTGCCCCCTATTTTATTTGGTATTTACCTGGGGAGACAACCTGCCTAAGCAAATGACGTCGATGTTGAAATATAGAAGATCCTCTGCGTAAGGCATAGTTGTGAGAAATTCGCAATTCGAATCAATTCAAATTGTGGGCGGGCTCTAATTGTAAATCCGCTCACAATTGAGTCCGATCAATATTTGAGTCCGTCCGAATTTGAATTCGATCAATATTTGAGTCCGCTCGTTTTCAGTTGAAAGATGAAAAGACTGATATTTTGGGAACTAGATAAGATATCGGTGCATGTTTGATCTCAAATAAAAGGAGGAGATTACCTTTACACGGTATCATAAAACAATGTGGTAGTTCCAGGGTGAAGAGGTGTTCAAAGGCGCAATTAAAATTTTCAACTGGAAATTCGTCCTGCAACTGTTATATTTTATTGCAGTATCGTATAGAAGTTATCTCCTCCTTTCATTTGAAACCAAACACATATCGATATCTTGCCTATACGTTGTTCCGGAATTAATTTTTGTCTCAAATATATACCTTTCACTCAGTTTGATAGTTTCAAAATCATAATTAGGGATTTTTGAGGGGTTTAAACTTAACTGAGAAAGAAATCAAAGAAAATAAAAACAAAGTGTTGTCGTTTGGTGAATTACACTGGATAAAAATTGAATTCTGCAGTCTCAATTGTTACTCGGTTGTGAAATTTTTATTGAAGTCCTGTTCGTAAATTCAAAGAAATTATTAAATAGGGTCTTGAGTTTTTTTACTCGGCTATAGTATGCTATAGCTATTACCTTTACATTTCACAAGTGAAAAATAATTATGTTTTTAAATTTTTACTCCTTACTTAACTTAAAAATGCCATAGTGAAAATAGTAAGATGGAAAACTTGCCTACTGGACCTATTTCAGAGCCTTCCTTATTATTATTAGCAATTTATTCTGTAAATTTCATGGAGCTCTTCCTAACACTTCAATAAAACTTGTGGTCAAGGGTCGTCAATTACAATCTCATAGAACAATTTCAGTTTAGACGGAACCACATATTTAAATTTCATGCAAACAATTTGCCGTATGGAAAATATAAATTTAAGCTTACACTGGTGAATAGGCCACTTATCGAGCATATGGCAAAAAAAGACATCAGGATTGTATCTTTGTTACTTAAGCCATAATAAAGAAATTACTTGACCAGATGGGAGTCAGGCAAAAAGTACAGAGAAAATTGTATAATCCGAAACTATCAAAAATCGCTGAACATACATAGTGGATGCGTGAATGCCCAGGGCAAGGGAGCAACCACGTGCTTTCGCCATGGCTCGCACCACAGGTTTCGTCTTTTGGTCAGACTGACTTTAGTGGTAGCGCCCCTATCGAACTGTTCGAATACAGCCCGACCCATAGAGGTACAGGTTGTTAGCGTACGCTAGCATAAAAGGTCTCAGAATATTATTAATAACTTTTTGTAATGAAAATACTGAGATAAAGTTTAGAATTTGAACTAATGAACATAAAAAAGTTGAAGAAAAAGAAAAATTTATGAAAATCACAATTTTCTCGACTGCATAACTGTGTGCAGCTACTTAAGATCTTACGCCTTGTATCTTCAGGCTCAGGTGTATTATAGTTTTCGTCTTATTTTGGGTTTTACAAATTCTAGAATGAAATAACACCCAAGCAACAAAATTGATTAAATAATGCCCAGAAAATAATAAAGTTTTCAGATATTTGTTCGTTTTTGGGTGATACTTAAATTGCTTTCACTTGTACAGAATTTAGATGCTTTTGGAAGTTTTTTCATCCATTTCGACTTTTATTTCTTATTTACATCCGGGCCTTATTTCAATAGGAAATAAAGCCCGAACTTTTCGAGTTTTATTTAATTTTCAATTTTTAGGCGCTATTTCTCGGACCCGTAGAAATTATTATAGGAAATTCAAGTATAGTTTAATATTTTTTATCTGGTGTAAGCAACTTCGGAAACTGATAGCGCTTGTTAAGATAAGAAAAATCTTTATATAGGAGGAATGTATTGTTTAGATGGTGACAGTATTTCTGATTTTCGGTTCTCTTAGAGTAAATATAAAGTACATAGTATATATAGCATTTACACATCAAATGCAACCATTTTGAAGACAGCTACAACCAGATCAAAAACAAGACCAACCAAATCAATTTCAACACCAATCAAATCAAACACAATCACACCTATTTCAAAAACAAGGTCAACTAAGTCAAAATCAGTGTCAACTATTTCAAATATAAGACAACTTTTTCAAGTTCAAATACAGCCAAATAAATTTCAATAGCAACTATTTCAATATGAAAAACCACTTCATCGATCCCAGTTACAAACAATTCAAATTCAGCAACAAACAATTCAATTTCAAAAACAAAATAATGAATTAATTGCAAAAAAATCGATTCATCGAAAATAGTCAATACACAATTTTTGCGAAGATTTGGTAAACATGGTGACATGTTGACCATTCCTGAGTAGACCTATATTGGAGTCTAGAATTGTTTTTAATTACCGCAATTCTGGCTAGTTTATAACATATAGAAGAATATAGGAATACAGAAAGCCAGTAAAATGTTGCAAACCTTTTTGAAAATATATGGACAATAATCAAAGTTTTTCGAGAGTTACCAGCCAGTCCAAGTATTTGTTGCTTTATTCGAAAATTTAATTAATTAAAGTAAAAGTTTTATTGTAAGAATACCAGAAAAATGTTATATTTTGTTTTGTAAAATGCTTTCAAAAAATAAATAATAAACTGTGCAAAAAACTTTGTTTTTTGGAAAAGGGCGTTATAATTTGTGAAAAGGCTTCCCTCTTTCGGGGATACGCTGTGCTGTCTGCATTATCGAGTTTTCCCTTGAGCTTAGGCAATACCTTAAAAATAAAAAATACTTGTATGATAGTTTGTGTGTGTAAAATACCCAGATTCACAGCTCCTTGAGAAAATAATGCAATTTATGTCAATGGCATAAATTTTTCTTCTCTTGGTCTTCTTACAGCTTCCAAACTAATTCTCGACCTAAGAGCCTTGAATTTATAAACCCAATTTTCTTCTCAGTCCCACATAAATCGTACCCGTTCCTAATTTCATTTTATGGCCATACCAAAAATTGCCAGCATTTATCACAATTAAACGAAGAATTTCAAGCATTTATTTCCTCATCGTTTTTGCAACTATTTCACATAATAATTAGTCTTACGTTCTCACACAAGCCGCTGCTGATGTTTTCTTGCGTAATAATGACTTCTTGAAGACGTCTTTCTCTTACAGTCGAAGCGGTTACTGGAGGTTTAGTTTAGAGCCTCCGACAGCAGGTACAAACTATAAAAGTTTCCTACCTATCACTTTTGCTTAGTGCGATGGGACCTTCATTTGCAAATTTTTTTTCCACCTGGTCAAAGTTCATGCGAAATCAAAAATTTATCAGATTTGACACTGGGTAAAAACAATTAACGAACTTATCGAATAGTACTTGACTTGTAAAAAATTATTTTGTTTTTGGAAATGTAAAAAATGCTTAAGCACATCCCGCTGGTCTTGTCGTAAATTGATGGTATTGATGCTCACAGCTGACGTGATAAATTTGACTTTCTCCCCGTGTAAAAAGTGATCAAACTGCAAGAGATCAACGTAAGCGAACTAGAGTTGAGACACCCTGGGGCAAAGGTCTATTGACAATGGCGTGAATTGGTTGTTTACTTCAGACACTAATCACCACTGGCGGTAGCGGTAGGATTAATTTATTGCTGGAAACTGTGAGGCTGAAAAATTTTGCAATGTAACCAAATTATTACACGATCTAGAAATTACTGTGACATAATCTTTAATCGGATTTTACAAGATAATCCTATCACAAAAAATATTGCTGTTTAAAAATGACCAGCAAAAGATCTATTTTGGGTAACTATTACTTAGCACGGAGTAAAAAATATAAAAGGATCAATGTAGTTCTAAAAACTGTTGTATATATATATATATATATAAATTCAGTTATTTTCTTCTTTTTAAAAGTGGCGCTTAATTAATTATAAATTTACCGTACTTCTCTATGACCTTCTCTCATCTGGTTCTCAGCTTTTCTCCTCGAGCTTTACAAAATTTTGGAACTTTTGATTAAAAAAACTCAACCATTGCCTTCTTGACCCTTTCTTAAAAATTGAATTTTTTCCAGCTAGAATTTTTGCATTCAATGATTTCAGAAATTCAAATAAAAAATTTTGTAAATCATTAAAAAATCTTGAAAAAATTCCTGACAAAACTGCAAGTAGCAAAACCCACAACGACGGGGATTGAACTTGCGGCCTCGGGGTGAGAGCTAGACACCACACTACCCCACCGCTGCCAGGAGCGCTTTGTTTTTTGTGTATAAAATGAGAATATATTTTTTGCAACGCATATCCTTGCTTATCCTGAAGCGTTGGGTCTTACTACTTTAAGAGTATACTATACGCCCACTACATGTATACGGAATTTCATGAAAATCGGTGAGCCAAGGTCGTAGCCTACCCTTGTGAGTTATATGTTACAGGATATTAATGGTGGAATTTAATTCTAAATGTTCTGACTCATGGTCCATTAGATCTCGGATTTCAATGTCACTGACTTCTACTAATGGTTGATTTTTTTCTATCATCTGCAGCTATGATCTTAAATGAGATTATTATTATTTCCTGCGCCCACGTTGGCTGTCGAGTGTGCTGAAGTGCACGTCTGAAGAAATTCTCCTCTGTTGGCATAAGTTCAAATCCTGCACAAAGCGCGGCAATATATCTGCGTAGCAGTAGTTGAGGCAATTCTACCGACGAGAATTGTTCTTGTGTAGTCACTGGGATGTTGCAAACGGCCTGTTCGAAAACGCAGTACTGCGTAATTTATGCAAAAACTACACATGTAGAGAACAAAATTGCAATTAAAAATGTCCAAATTTTTTAAAATCTCTTATACAAGCTCTGTCACAAAATCTAGAAAATGATAATTTGGAAATTGTAAACTATCTGGGAATAGATTAACTACACGTGTAGTTTTTGTATAAGTTGCGCAGTACTGCGTTTTCGAACAAGCCCAAAGTAATACTGTCATGCCAAAAATTGTGGCTCATTTGCAACATTTGCCAGATTCAAATTTCCCAATCTTCTCTCCTCTAATTTCCTTCTGTCTTAGCTGTTCTGCGTGCATAATCGGATTGCCCCTGAGCTTACGCAATACCTTTAAAAAAATTTATCATTAGACCCAATTGCAAAATAACTTATGCGCCTGTTGTTCTTACTGGGAAAATCAATCAACTCTTGATTAATCTTTTGTATAATAGGGCCTCCTGTTCAAAAAAGCAGTACTGCGTAACTTATGCAAAAACTACTCCTGTAGTTAGTTTCTTTACACTTAAAAATTTCAAATTTAAATTTCTTTAAAATATTTCGTAATTGCTATAACATAAGATTAAGGTGATGGCAATTTCAAACTTGTAAACTCCCTGGGAAGAGTTTAGCTGCACGTGTAGTTTTTGCATAAGTACCCACACGTAAATAACACAACGTACCCTGTAAATTTGTGTTCTTTTATCCGAAAGTAATAAAATTAAGAATTATCTACATAATATCACCACAATTTTTATTATTTTCGTATTTTCTTTAAAAATTCAGCTATGTTCAATAACCAATAAATAAATTAACACAAATCCGAAAAACTATACCAATTCCAGAGTTATGCGATAAAGAGCAAAGATCGAATACCTTTTGTCTTTCACATTAATTATCCCATTTTTAAGCATATTAAACCCTATGCTCTCATCATCTACATATCCACGACATAATCATTCGTGCGAAATGAATGTTTCCCCCAGGTAATTTACATAACCTCATCGAATTGTTCATGTGATCAAGTTACTCACAAAACAGGTAATCAGTTACTAAAGATGCAGATCTCGTAAAGATAATAGCCGTAAGTCTTCCGTAAGAAATGTTTCGATTTCCCTTTCTACAATTATTTTTCGGTGTTAATGTAGGTAGTACCTCTTATGAATGTACCATGTGAGTCCGACCAAACAAAAATAAGATAAATGTGACGAAGATAGCGCGATGTATTCTTGCATCAAAATCCAAGAGACAAACGGACATTTCAAATGAAAGGAAAATTGATTTTTCTCAGGTGATTGTACCTGGGCCATTACACATTCGCATAATTCGTGATGCAGAAGAAAGCCCACTAACCAGCCATACCACAGTTATACGTCTCGGTTGACCATGCCGGCTATTGCTATATGACCACCGGCCAATAAGCAGGCCGACCACCTTGTCGATTCTTCACTTCTTTAGTGAAGACGTTGCCGCAAAGTGGACGTAATAAATGCGAAAGTACGTTCCGGGCTGCATGTAAAGTACATACTTCACCTACCTGCGTTCACTACCTTTGATTCAAAGCGAACATGATGCCAGGAGAATGTGCTTCAGCACGTTCACATAGTGACATCAGTAAAGCCAGTCTTCCACTCGTAAATTATCATACAATTATGCGTAGGACTTGAACTATCTTAACTTAGTAATGGAAGACAATTGCTGTGCATTTCGTGTAAAGAACATAAAAACGATTGACAACGTATGTCACTATGAATTCAAAATTTGAGACAGGGCAGTTGACACAACATATGTATGTAAAAAACGTCTGGGATGGATAATAAATGTGTGAAGCACTGCACGAGCTCAGACCTCAGACCTCTTACTCATCGCTTGGACATTGTTTTGAGCTCTAAAGCTCTGAGTTCGAACTCTTAGAAAAGTCATAGCACCTTTTTATCAAAGAATTTTAAATATATGGCTTAACACCAAACCCTCTTCAGTTTTAGTTTCATCCTAATTGGAACCTACGATAGATTTCTATGTAGGACAGCCAATAGTACTTAAATTCAATTAAGGCTTCAATAAAGGAGTATAAGTGGCTAGCCAATCATGAACTGTAGATTCAATTGTAATGCTGAGAAAGTACGTGCCATAAGGATTAATTGTTCAGGTGCCCATACTTAATTTAAAGGTATTGTTTATCATCTGATTGATTGTTCTGCCTTATACCAAATGTGAAATAATAAATTTGAAAGCCCACACAAACAGACTTTAAAAACAGCTGATGCATATTGATGATAATCGATATTAATTAAAATCTAGTGTTCAAACTTCATCGTATTAACACTGCCAGACACCACATAATGGATCGAGATCTAATAGCAAGAGATTTGTTTACATACAGCATCCTTTATCCACCCATCACCTTTGGAAGGACATGGAAAATTAATTTCTCACGTCCTTATTGCTTTATATACATTAAATTATGTGGTTTAAGTGTATACACAAATATGATGACTGCACATAGGTGTTTATAATAGGAAGTAGAACAATACAATACAGTAACTAATTTTGTGTAGGTAAATCATATCTGATGCTGTCCATGTAACAAATTCCTTGCCAACTCAGTTAAAACAATTACCAGGAAAGGGAAAACATATGATCGACTAACACAAAATCTGGAATATTTCCAAAGTATTGCTGTTGGCAACTTATCCCAGAAATTATCTAATTGCAGCACAATGCTGACTCATTTTCAATTTAACCATCGTCCATTAGATAATTTACGACATCAGATAGATAACATCTACGGAAAAATTTATATTCTGTGAAGAGGTTTTCAAGAGAAATAAAATCGATAGAGAGCAGTGTTCGGTGTTTCTATGCAAATTGCACTAGTCATCATTTTGACGCATTGCCAACTGCAGTTTTCAATTTTAGGTGAAATTTTTTCGCAATCAGCAACTTTGTAAGGAAATTTTAAACAGCGCCCATACTCATCGGCTTTTGGTTAAAATTCTTGCAAATTTAACTAGTTAAGTTACTAAGCCTTTTTTATATCTAGAATTAATCTCTTGTATTATTCTGTTAGAGGCACCCCAACATATTAGAACAGTGGCCACATAGATTTGCATCCAAAAGGATTATGTAAGAGTGGGTGCAAGTTTTTCAATCCTTTCAGAAGATTCTTAGTATGGCAAAACTGGCGGACTGCAAAATTTATAGGCTTAGCTCAAGCAATATACAATTTGCGATGATATAATTTAGATGAACGCAGCATTATGAAAGTCTAAAAAAGTTTTCAACGGAATTCCCAAACAAGGGTAAATGACAACAGGTCCTTTCTCCCCTCAGCATCATCTGTAACACAGTCTTATACATTGAAGAAGTATGCTCTGAAAGGCAGCCGCAGCCTTAGAAATTGCAACCCGTATACGATCAGTTTACTAGTGTTAAAGAACTTAAGTACAAGAAAACCACTCCAGTAAATAACATTCACGGCGAACTAATCATCGAAATGGTCGAGGAGCGAGTGCTGACGAAACCGACAGCTAAGTACCTGAGGGCGATGACTACCTCCAAGCTTACCTTCGAGCCACAGATCCTGTCTGCATTAGACAAAGCGTCAAAATAGGTCGCCTCCTTGAGCAGGATTGTGACCAATATCAGCGCAACGGCCAAAAGTCGAGCAAACAACGCATCTTCATGGACGCAATGCAGCCTATACTATTGTACGGAGCCCAGGCATGGGGAGATCAATTGAAGATAAACGTACATAGAAAGTGCCTAGGGCCTATGCAAAGACGGAGCACCCTCAAGGTGACCAGTGTGTATCGCACAGCTTCGGAGCAGACAGTCCTCATCATCGCGGGAGTGATTCTAATTGGACTTTTTGCGATGGAAAGAAAGGCGGTCTAAATAAAAAAAGATGAGGTAGGCGGAGACTAACAAAGCTAACAAAGAGGAAAGGACTTTGGTGCTATTGATCTTGATACTCGTTCGTAAGTGTCCAGATGTCCGGATAAAATAACCTTTTAAACAAACGTAAACTTATTTTATCGAGTCAGAATAGCTATAGTTGGACATACGAAGAGGCGTAGATTCGGATCTGGTTACGGCACTGGTTTTGCTTGATCTTTTAAAGGATTTTAATAAATAAATTAAAGGATCGCCTTACATTTTCTTCAATTAAAATTTCATTAATTAATCGAATCAACGTCAACTTGCTCAGTTAGGTGATGGATTTTCGGATTTCACAAAACTGCTTCAGAGGTTCCACAGAGATCTACTTTGGGACCACTTTTATAATA
>QYTT01094581.1:66358-95114 GCA_006980735.1 Dasypogon diadema
CTTGATAGCACGTCCATGACGCCATCGTTCTCGCATACGAAAATCCGCGCAGAGAAAAGACGTCGTGAGTAGTCGCAGATAATACGATTTTCCACACAAACGTATTGCAGTGTCTTAATTCACTCCCTTAGATATGGAATTTTAAAAAAAATCCTTACTTAGTTATTGTCCATATCATTATAGGAATGCACTGTCGAAATTTTAGTCTTTTAGGTCCATAGATTTGGTCTGTGCGTTGTCTTTCAGTCAGTCACGGAACTGCTATATATATATATATATAGATTACAAAATTCGGTAGTAACGCGCTACTCAATGCAAGAAACCAGTAACATAATCATATTTCTATGCTTACTACGTTTCCAAGACTTTTGTAATACATTTCTGGATACCAAAATTTAATCAACTGTTTATAGATTTACCTTCAGATAAATATATTCGGAGAATTTATAAAATAGAAACTACATGCGTTTTTATTGCAGCCCTGTGATTTTTGCTACATACCGTGAAGATGATGAATTTATATATTATATAAATTAATATTCATATTTTCGTTTTTCTGCTAAATTACACACTTCATATCGCGGCACGAGCATCTTACCCAGGGATCCCGAATAATTGCTGCCAGACATAATGGTAGGCCCCAATAAAATTCCAATAAGAAAACCATTCATTTTAATGATTAGATACCAAAAGCAGATTTGCAAAATGACGCAACCGATTAAGTACTACGAATTTGCGTTACGAAATAATAAACTTTTCCAAATAACTTTCACAAACCCAAGAAAAAGATGCATGAAATCGCTATCAAATTGTTGCAAAGAAGACGGTTTCAACTAAGAAAGTGGCTAAATACACCCGCTCGGGGCGCTACAGGTACGCCGTCATCTAACTATACATTTGTTTGAACAATAAAAATGATGAGATGCTGCAAAATCATTACCCGGAACCTATCACTTTTGACTTGCAGCAGTAATTAGGAACCTCCGCGTGTTACCAAAGAGAGGGCACGATCCAGATCAGTTCCGCAACATCGTTTCGTTGAATGATCGCGACAGTTTTTTTTTGTTTTTTTTTTTTGTAGGCGTTAGAGTACTCCAATTTTGTCGTCTATTGATCGAATCTCCAATAGTTACTATTCAGACACTCCGAGAGTTGTTATTGGTGCTAACGAACCAAGAAATTTGCATCGAATCGTTCTGTTCAGGCAATTGATGTAACTGGCTTTCGACGATGGAGGAACTAGTTCACATAGTTAACGATTTTCTCGAGTTTAACCTTTGGCTCCATCTTCTGGAAGGAAACAATCTCAAGTGATGGCTTGGTTGCGTGTAGTGCGCGCTGGATGACTTGTCTGCTCCTCTATGGCCAATCTCAAGTGACTTAATGATTCAATTCTTAGCGACTTTTCACTACAATTACCGTTGGTAACAGCAGAACGGTTTCATATCCATTAGGTATTGTGTACCAATTTTGGATGGCACAATTATTTGGCAATTTCCTCGTGCTGATGGCGATTAATTTCACACTCATTCGGCGTTTTAAACACGTCCAAAACCCCCGCACTACAGCGTGTGGATATAAATGAATTGCACGATGTGGGCTTAATTACGTTCGCTGAATACACCTGGTCTGGTCGGAAAATAATTGAATTCAACAAATTTCGCGTGATAGTGCAATATTATTCCTCTGCAGTCGTCACTTTCATTTTTACATCGAAATTGTTCAAAATAACGTTTTTGTTGGTTATGAATGGGATTCTCGCTGCAGAAATCCCGCAATGGTTGCTTTTCATTACAAAATAAATATTCAGCGAATGATTGATTGCCTAACATTTTGAGATGGGATTCAGGTGAACAATGAGGTGCGTAAAGTAAGGATAAATTGTTGGATAAATCCAGGGGTATTTAAGTGGAGTAAGCTTTGACGAGACTTGACATCTAAATAGATATTAAATTTATACGCCACTTAATAACAGAGCCATAGAATAAAATAATCATTACAATAATAGCAAAAGCGAATAATAATGTTTACTTTTTTTTTAGGAAACGATACTGAGGTTTTGCTCATATTCATTTATCAAAATATTATATCTTTTAAATTACATCATAAATAAGTTGAAATTGGAAGACCAAAACAAGGACTATGTTTATGCAAAGGCATAAATAGACTTTTGTGCTGTCTATATAGCCATTTGGCATTTGCCATGCTTGATGGTTTGTTTTTGTTTGGGAAAAATTGAAGTTGCTTTAATTAATATTAATGATAAGTGGACCAGTAAAATTAATAAAATCAAGAAGAAGATGCGACCAGCGAGATTTAGGGACGATATATTTATATAGAATCGTTTGCGGGATATCGTGGCAAACCTTCACCTTGGGGTCCTTTTTTGACCCCTGCCAACCGTAGAGCAGTCTGTGATAGCCATTCTTCTATTCACCAAGGCCGGGTAGTCGAACACCACGTACTCCGCCGTCTCAGTGTCAACCTATCAACTTCCTTCTGAAATGACCACTGGGCAGAATAGTCAAAGAAACTAATCATATGATCCTTTTTCACTGCATGCTTAGAAATTTTCTTCTGGTAGTTCCATACGACAACCAGTTTTCCCTGAGTAGTGACAACAAAGTGTGCGCTGGCTGAATCATAGATCTGTCCCTTTTCTGGGAGTGATCCGTTGCTGATAAGAGTCTTCTGAAACTTTTTGGTTATCCTGACTCTCTTGATTCTGTCCTTGTCAGTGTGAGTTCCCTCAAGTTTGAATTTCTCTCCTCTTTTACACTTTTTAAATCAAATAATATGTTAAACAAATAAATTAAAAGGAAAATATCACTAGAAGTAAAATGTCACTTAAATTTCTTTTCTATTTTTTAGTTCACGTTTTTTTAATAAAAGCTTGTTTTTACTCTCAATTTATTTTTTACTTTTTAGTCTTAGATTTTTGGAAATTATTTATTGGTTTATCGGAGTACTTTATATACCTACTGTTTTGCTTGTTCATAATAACTACCTGTTTATTTCATGCCTTTAACGAAAGGTTTATAATGAACTTTATAATAAACATTTTTTATTTACAATACCCAGCATATAGCATTTTCATTTTTTAGACCTTTTTTTGGCGGAGGGGGGGAATGCATTACGCACCTAGGGGGACTAGCCAACTATGTGCTGGACTCCCTACGATCCGGGTCTATCGGCTAAACCCCCCCTCCCTGTCTCCAGGCCACCACCCCGTAACCGTCGCTAGACATTACTTTGAGATGGTGACCATTTTTTAGACCATTGACATTATCTACACTATTTACATTATTTACACCATTTTTGAATCACTCTATGTCGCAATTTGAAACGGGAACCCTCCATTTTTCTTACAGATCCGAATAGGATGTAAGGTTGTGTCATTCTAGTATTTGTCACGCACCCCTCTCCACCACACCGTTCAAAAGTTATTAACGGGAAAATGTAAACTGTCATTTTCGGTAGATACACATTTTTTCGAAAATATTCGAAAATTTGAATTTTTTTTTTTTTTTGAGCACACAAAACAGCTGTCCCCACAGAAATTTACATCCAAATCTCTTAAAAATTAAAAAAGTTAAAGCGAAAAGAGTGTTTTCAACCATTTACATTCAAAGAACTCTAGCGCCGCCATGGTACATTTTAGTACTATACTCCTTGAACAAATATTACTCTACACATTATCCCCTTTCCACTAATACCCATATTACCCCCCTCAAATCAAAAGATCATTAAAGCGCCTCTAGCGGCGAATTTTTGCTCCATGCTCCATGTAACATGATGTGCATAATCATCGCATCCAACGACGAGCTCCTTACCTATCGTGAGTAATTAAGCTTTAATCGATTTTCAGTAATGACAAAATCCATAAATAACCGCCAAAGAACATATAAATGTATAACTGAGATTTTATTTCAGGAAGCAGTCGTTTTAATTACCTGGGTTACATAACATCATTGATTTTTTATACTTCACTAGTCTGGCAAATTTTCTCTGCTTGTTGCAAGGAATCAATATTCGCCACAGATAAGTATTTTATGTTAAGCGGTATATACTCTATAAATCAATTCGACTCCATTTCAATAATAGCAAAAAAGAATATTCGATACCAACGATAAATATCTTAAAATTTGTAAATTTAACGAGCTCCAGTAGAGAGCTTCTACGAATTTTTTATTATTAGTATAGTAATTACCTCTATGTGGTGCGGTAAATTAGTCTATTTTATGATTTGATTACCTATAAAATTGCAAAAATAAAATTTTTATTCATTTTTGTATTGATATCAGAAGAAGAGAAAGCTCTCAAAAAAGATTTTTTATTTCCTAAATTGCTACAATTATCACAACTTTAATACCAATTATTCTTGCATCATTTATTCATTTTCACTTAACCAAATAAGTCTATTAGAATCTAACGAATCTCATTTCCTTTTACAACAGTATGCTGACAAGAAATACAATTATCTGATGGAAATTGACTTGGTCAGTGGAAATTCCCATGATTGACAAGGGACATGAACTGACAGCTTCATTACACCTTTTAGGTGTTATTTTCTCCTTACCATCCCATTGTTCATTTTATGTTGATCAGGCAATGACTGTCATTTTCTACCTTTTGATAAATATTATTAGACATTCGACATCTTTGTCGGAAAGTGAAAATAAACTTTGCATAACAAAGGTTTGCAGTATATAAGGTATGTGAGTGCAGAATAAATCTCTGATAATGAAGACAGTTATGTAGCAAATGAAATAAAGAAATCAATTTAAGAACTGCTGTAAGTTCTTCTCAAAATACATGGCTAACCATACCTTCTTTGCAAGGCTCTTTTCAGTTTTCTATGTCGAATTTTGTTTGATGTAGCGAAATACATGGAGGTGTTGGAGAGGAATATGAGGAAAAAGGTGAGGTAGAGACTTAAGACTGTGAAAAATGCGGAGTCAGAGCTGGTACTAATAAGCTCAACGACGAATTGGTGGCATGCTGGTCTTACTCGACGATCAGGACTCCACTCCTGGTGGAAGAGGAGCCTTTAATAACGCCATGGGGAACAATGAATCACAGTCGTAGGAATGTTATAAGTTGAAGGAGACAGCCCTGAAAAGAATTTTCGGCGATGAAAAGGTGAGTCGCGTATGTTCGAACAGTCTCCAGAAGTCAGTAGACTACAGACAATAGTCACCAAGGACCAGTTCTCCAAAGTTGGAATTATTTGAGATAGGACTCAAAAATTGACTGAGACATTGGAGGAGACAAACAGAATTATAATGGAGGCACACTTTCCAGATTTCTACTAGATTATACCGGGATGCGGCAAAAAGGATAGTGTCTTTGAACACAGAAGCAGCTTCACGTCTTTCAAATCTCTGAACCTGGATAGGATATTTCTTGCCTTACTACAGCACCGGAAATATTTATCGCCTGTCTTACGACAGAACATATACCGGTTAAGTGGAGGGAAACAAAGGTGATCTTTCTACTAAAACCAGAGAAAACAATGGATGCTATTGATAGACTACGTGGAGTTCACAACACTGAACAAGTATCCCTTTAATGTAAACCAACCAGAGTATTAGGCTGACTCTGCTCGTCACCAGCTAGTAAAAGTGGCAGAGGAGGAACTGAATACAGGAGGCATTGCTTTAATCGTACCGATCGTCGACGTTGGTGCTGACAAAGTTCAATATAGGAAACTAAAAATTACATTATTAAAACCTAAGATTCGTTCGGTGGTGGTGAAATGGATAATATCCTTTAAAACAGGACTTTCAGCGTTCGGACCGGTCACGCGAGTGTTAGGAGAAAAGTTACTAGGGGATTTCCCCTGAGAAGAGTAATTATGTTCTTTTCTGTAGAATGTAATTCACTCCATACTCCCTACACTTGAAGAGATGTCCATTTACATCACCGCCTATGCGGATGGCTTGGCGTTGTTGGCGAGGGATAAGCCAATATCCACAACCGCTGATTTCATGAGGAATACTCTCCGAGTGGTAGAAGGGTGGTGTGAAGAGTGGGTAGTATTAGCCCACGCGAGTAAGACAAAAACGATAGTCTTCATTAGCTTAACAAAGGATCTAGAATTTGTGCCATTACGCTCTTTGTATTCGAGATCAACTGTCAACTAGGAAGGCCAAATGCGTGGCGGTATACGTGGATTTGAGGCTGACCTGGAAGCAATTCGTTGAAGAGAAGAGCAGAAAAACGAATTTGATGCTGCATTAATGTGGAATGTATGGTTTAAGGTATCTGGCCGGAATCAGCAAACTGGATATGTACAATGATGGTTAGGCCTGTATTGATAATTGTTGCGGTAGTTTGGTGGTCTCAGGCATGCCAGGACTGTTCGCCGTCAATTGGATAAAGTACAAAGGACAATTTGCATGGAGATTACGGACGCTTTCACACCACACCCGTAGCTGCGCTACTCTTGTGAGGCTGCCACCGCTGGATCTCTTTGTAGGGAAGATGACAGTGTAGGCAGCTCTCGTGTGCAGAGGAACGGTGCATTGTATACGACTGACTATGAGCATATGAGGATCCTGGATCACGTAAAACAAATCACAATGCCTAAGGACAAGTTCGAGAGGGTCAGGATAATCGATAGTTTTGAGAAGATTCTTATTAGCGATAGATCACTCCCAAAGTAGAGACTTGGCAATATTTTTATATTCACGAACGGATCTATGATTGACAGCAGAGCAGGTACAGGGATCTTCTCTGAAGACATAAATATGTCCTGCTATGTTAGCCTCGGAAGATGCGCCTCAGTTTACCAGGCAGAAATGTTGGCTCTGGTTTGTGCATTGGATCACTCAAAGAAGATGCAACAACGTAAAATCTTCATTGCACGAGATAATCAAGTAGTGCTTAGATGTATGCCTGTACAAAATCTCAGAAAATAAGGTAACACTTTATTGGATTACAGGAACACATATGAATCAAAAGGAACGAAAAAGTTGACATTTTTGCAAAGCAGGAATTGTTCATAGGGTTTCTAGAGCCGTATTCTGCCATTGGAGTTGGTGCGGTAAAGGACGAGGAGATGTGAGTCATAAAACTGCATCAAAATCGGTGGGAAAATATGAAAATTTGCTGATATACAATGAAACGCATTGCGCTGTTGTATGGAACGATAATTAACATGTAAGATTTATCGCATTCCGAATTCAGATTGATTATTACTGAACTATCTGGATTTTTATTGTTTTCGGTACAGAAACATTTATTTGCATAGTCGGAATTGTAATATTAATGGTGTTGTAGATTGTGCCAAAAGTGTTTACTAGTTTTTCATCAGGTAAACTAGGTACTCCCTTTAATGCGATTGTTTTAGAATGAAGCTGTATCTAGAGTTCATCAATAATGTTTTGGAGTTTATGTGATTTGATTCCGAAATCCACAGAACATGAGCTAATACATTCCCAGTTGTATTATCCAATTTGTTACCCATCACGATTTTACCCTAAACCTTATACTGTTGCATTCCTTGAAACTTAATTGAAATTATGCGTAGTACGAAAAAGATAAGGGAACAATTAAAAAGCGAAACTAAAGCCATCCTGAAGAATTTATAATTCTCTTGCTTCTCACTCAAACAAGTGAAGCGTGTATATAGCATATTTTTATGAAGTACTCAACCCTTAAAAGGATTCGACAATAATTACGTAGTAATACCACCTCAAACAGCGAACAATGTGTAGGGAATGCCTCAGTATCAAAAGCGACCCTTTTACATGATTGATTCGGTGTAAAATATTACTTTTCCTCAATATACACTTGTTCCCCTTCTGTTTGCAAAAACATTCGTAAGATTGAATACCATGATTGATGCTTCTTTTTGACTCCCACACCTTTTCAATAATATTAATTTTGCTAGGATTTCGACTTTAATGCAACACGAGCCTTTCATTATATCTTCAAATTTATTCCCTTCTCATTTTCCTCCCTTTTAGCATTTGTCTAACGCCAAGTTAATGCCTTTCCAATAAATCCCCATTTTTAGGTGTACTTATTTATCAGCGCGCACTTCCAGAAATGTTAATATATACTTTTCATTGAAACACCTTCGAAATTGGTAAATAATGGTCTTCAAATTGCCACCGGTGCCATTAAATCTCTTGAAATCTTATTACCAAATGGCCCCACTCAAGTTTAGATAAACAATTTTTTTAGAATCTTCCAGGAATACATAAGAACCATCCCTGCCACAATAAAAATTTTTTGTAGAAATTTTTAAGCAAGACGTGAGGTGAATCTTGAGTACTCATTTATACGACAACCAGATGAGGAAGAAGACTAGAAAGGTGGCATCAGTGACAGGTAGGTATTTTTTAGAGTCTTGAAAACTTTAGATTGCAGCAGCAGTTGTTGCCGCTAGAAACCACAGACTGCCATCAATAAGAAATGTGCAACAGCAACTGAACACGACCTCAGGCTTCTTCACTTTCTTTTAAAAGTTTTCTATCACATCTGCCTGGGTATGGATGGGAGCGTTCGGCAGTTTGCTTTGTAGTGCTTCCCTTTTTGTCTTGAGATTTTCCCGCAATTAAATTGCCCACAAATGACATAAGAAGAAAAACAAAACAATGATATGTCGCGTGCCTCAATTGTGACACGTTAACGTGGCTTTTTCTCGAACTGACTTTGGCTGATTGCAGGCGTCATGCGGAAGTAATTACCTGAGACACTGTATAACCTTTCCTTTGATAGTAATTAGCAGGTGTTTTAAATTTCTGCTCCGTCTCGATTAAATATTAAAAACCATTCGGTCACATGACACAGATATGAGGTTGCCTTGACGTTTCAAAAGATGGATATGCTTGAAAATAATGGATAAAAGTAATTTTCCAGTCTTTCAGAAGGCTGCTCTCCAACAAATACGTCAGCAAGTGCCATTTTCGAGATTACTCTCTTACTTCATCAGGACATCACTAAATAATCATAATTCATAACTTCTGACGGAGAACAAGAAAACAAGCAGCAGACACATTTTGTAGGTGGTCCTTGGGGGTAGTCACTTCCCTATTTTGCTATTGGTAAACGCCTTTCGAAGATCTTGTCTCTGACGGCTTCTGCTAAACATAAACTAATGACAGATTGCGTAGATTCATCTAAGCGACATCAAGGAAAACCGGAAAACCAAAGGACTTGCAATGTAATGAAATTTGCCACACGTAGGGGATTCCATAAATAAGATACTAATACTGTAAAACAGTTCCCAAAATAATCCTTGTTTGACATGTTTTTAGGCCTAATGGAGCATGCAAATTAATCTTAAAAGCTATTTCGGGTAGTAAATAAGTAATCAAATGGCAAGTGACTTGATTTACATTTTATTCACACTTGAAATTAATTCAAAATGTTAAGGACAAATGAGGTGGCCCAGACTTCTTACGTAACAACATCAATTCATTGTTCTGTGGGTAAATACACCCCATTACACTAATTTCAAAATAATTAAAATATATCAAGGAGAGGTGAACATTTAAAAAATGCAAAAAATTCATTCGTAATGATCTCCCAATAAAGTACAATATAAGCAACCGTGTATACTAATAGGTGTTTCTTTTATCCTGAATGGTAGAATAGAATAGAAACAGAGTTTTTTTCTTTCAGATAAGAAGAAATTTTTTGATTAAGTACTTTGGCATGTGAAGGCAGTGGCGCCCCGATCGCACCTCTTGGCTATGTTATTAAATTCAAGATCTCGAAAAGCAGCCCCCACCTTGTTTTATCTCTTTTACCTCATCTGGAATCTGGAGGACTCTTGTACTTTTTTATTGGCTTTAGCCGCCCTTTGCAGGCCCTTCACAGCGTGGATCATCTTCAATTGACTCCCGTTCTCAGCGAAAAAGTTTTGACAAATGTTTAACAATTTTCGCTGGTTAAATGTGATTGAGAAGATTCTCCCTGTACACGGTCCATCCGCTCTTTTGACCTCCGTCGGCGTTAACCCATCTTTTGTTAAATATTTTATTACAGCACGGTATTCAATTTTTGACATTTTCACTTTTCTAGGCAAGATCGCTTCACTTTTCGAATTTCAACAGGGCCTTTTATACCCTCAAAAAGGTTGAGGGTATCAGGTATGAAAAGGATTCCACGAAATTTTAATCAGAACCCTTCGAGATCACGAATAAATGGATCACACTACGTATATATATACTTTCAATAAATATTATTATTATTATTAACTGAGAACGAGAGAATGGGAGCACTGTACCCGAAGTAGGCAAACGCCAAAGCCACAACTGTTACTAAACTCGGCTTATGTACAATACTTATGCCAAAAATAAATTCTTTAAATTTTACCATCTACCAAACTATATATTCGTGACATATCCAATATTTGACGAATATATTTGACACATGACCAAAAATTCGAAATGACCATAAAATTCACATTTTTTAAAATTTAACTGTTGAAGGACACAATCGATCGCGACAAGTAAGGTAATGTTTGAAAGCTACGTGTGCCCTCATTCAAATCCTTTGTCGTTATCCTGTGACATCCTTGTGAGGAGTTATAAGGATTTTAGAGAGACTACCTCCATCAAAGGATATTTACTGCTATTTTGGGAGAAGGAAGTAATTTTAGCGCGAGGGGGGAGGAGGAGGGGGGGGGAGATTCTACGACGAAACATTGTCCAGGGCGCCATTGATTGACCAGTACAATTCAAAAAACGATGATACAATTTCAAAGTCGAACACGGGAAGGTTCCCACCCCGAATCGGAATCGATTTGTATGAAACCCTGGCGAGAAAAACCTCCCAAACCTCCGAAAATGACTAGTTTTAATAACTTATCTATATCAGTTCTTTTAAAGATATTTTGAAATACTTTTATCACAAAATAAGAATTAAAATTACATTTCCATAATTTTTTATGATTTTCTTTGGAACGCTGTATAATTTATTTCTTTATATTTTATATGAGAATATGAACTAAACCGATAGAAATTAGCTGTTGTTGAAATAGGCGCGAAAATAACTCCTTGGATTTGCAGGATATGTAAAGACAAATGGTGATCAAAATAGTAGAACTTTCTTCTATTTTGGTTAATACCAAAATTCGTTTCCCAAGAAAATACACAATTTGTTCCCCAATAAAATAATTTCTTCAAGAAAAAAGAGCAATTATGGTGTCTGGCTATTTTGTATTCTTTTGTTTCTTAGATTCAAGAGTAAAATTGGCATTTTCTTTGGTAGTTGCAAAAATCATTGGGATGTTCGGAGTGGACTTTAATTACTAGAGGCGAAATTTACGAAGAAACTGAAGAGGTACGTTATTTTATTTTAATGGAGTGATTGAATCAGAAATTTTTATTTTTAGTTATTTTCTTCACGATTCTTGTATTTTAGAGTCACTCCCACTAAACTGACCTCAGAATTAACAACACTGAAATTGTTGCTGGCTTTATTAAAAGCTTCGCCTTCGCTTCTTTCTAACCTGATAACATATTTTAACATATCTAGAACAAATTGTATTTTAAAAGCAAAATAATCTTGAGAAACAAACAAACAGAAATGTTGAAAAATATCTCAGGAAAATACATCTTCTCAAAATCGATCCCTGTTCCATAAAAAACAAAAGAGTTGGAGGAGTACTGAAGGAGATGATGATAAAGTTACCTCATCCGTTTGTTTTTACATATTTAATTTATTTCCCCATATTTCTCGGATAATAAGATTAACTTCTTATATAAAAAACTTCTGCTACTGGACACAGTTAAATTGTAATAATTATGGACAACAGGTTTCACTTACAAAAATTTCCTTCACTTTCATGAAAGTGAAATTTACTTCCCCAGTTCATTTCAGACAGCATAGTGGTGATCGACGGTATTACATTGAACCTAGGTTCTTCAATTCACGAAGTATCAAAAGTCATGAAGTAAAAACTCTTCGACATCCGATAACAGCTGATGACCAAAGATCCGGTACCAGAAAGACTTTCCTTCCTTCTACTGGTGTAAGAGTTACGAAGATGCCTATAAGCAATGCACTTCTAGCTGCAATGGATAATGATCAGATCGTTTCGGCGAAGATCACGACTTGCATCCAGAGCTACCTCTCGTGGTAATAGGAGGAAATACATTGGTTTACGGCCACCGCAAAAGGAATTACAAGCTAAACAAATATTTCCCCGATTATATTTTCACCTTTGAATTTGGCTTGTTTTTGCCTCAAGTCAAGGCGCTCGTGATGCTGGTAATGTTGATGAGGCACAAAGCCAAAATTGCACAGTCTTCCGTACAGGTACGAATTGGAAGATAGTAATCATGTCCAACGCCGCATATCTTTGTCATTGATTTTCCGTGGACCAGTAACAATTTTCGATTTTCATGAATTTACCTTCACGTGGCTTTTTTACGTTTTGTCTTTTTGTTTATTGGTCGATCACTGAGATTCACACAGTACAGAAGAAGTGAAAGTAACAAGAGCTTCCAAGCGGGTGTCATAAAGAAAGACATTTTGAGTCTAAAGAAGAAATGGAAGAGGAAGACAATCCAAAAAATAAATAACCACGAAACGATCGGCCTTACAATCTTGTTGATGCCTGACGCCATTATGAGGTACGGATCGGGTTTCAACTGCGAGAAGGGAATTTTGCTACTATACTTAGCAATGTCACTGGATTCTCACATAATATTTCACACTGCATGAAAAAAGAGTTAAATGATGCAATTAAATGGACTGTGAAAAGTGAAATTAGAGGAGAGCAAAAACCATACAGATGCAAAGTAATTATTTCTGAGTATTTTTGCTGTCTACTGTATTTATGGTAGTTTATTTTGTCCGGTTTGTGAAGCCATTTGGAAGATGTGGAGAAATGATCTTGGGTCATTGCACAAATTTGAAAGGGCTCTTACAGTAGGCACTGTATTTTACTGTATTTAAGTTAGGGCCTAGACAGACGGCATACTCGAATGAGCATTATAACATAGAAGTATTAGGATTTGTTTAAAGCTTCATATAAGTAGCCCGAAGGCCACATCATTTTGACATAATAGTCATTCGAGCATGCCGTCTGGCTTGAATTTTAGGTTGGTTTTCATGTCGTTTTATATTCAAAGAAAGGAATCATCTGATGAGAGTATTCCAAGGATTTACCTTTTTTCAACCATCTAAAATTGACTAGAGTAACACTTTTGATATAATTTTCATCACATACACTGAAAATTTGTATTGGTCACCACATACTAAAATAACAGCCGACAATTGTTTAAGGCCATAGCTCCAGATGAAGAGGTTCATGTTTACCTTCAAAAATATCGCGGCTGGAGCTACGAATTAATGAAGATTACTGCAATATTCTATACAAAATTTCCTGTTATAAGTACAAAAGACTCAAACCTCTTAAGCATTAGGTTCTGATCATATGAAACTTCAGATAATACTTTATCCACCGCACCGAAATTTTCGATTTGCGAAATAACAAGACTAAGTGAACACTTACACGGTGTCTAATAAATTCGAATACAAAAACAAAATGGAAAATATTAAAACTAATTCGCCCCTTTTTTTCCTAATATAAATCTCTTTTCGGAAAAACAGCAAGCGTCACTTTACATCGGAATTTTCCAAAAATTTCGAGATTTCTGGCTTGAATTGTTCCAAAATACAAATTTTTTGATCAATAAGGTATTCCATCGTGTAACCCTACTCCTAAAAATCCAGGGGTTCAAATCGGGACTAAAAAGTGGCCACTCGTCCTTCGACAAAATGCCCAATAAATTTTCAAAACACCAAGTCTGAACTGCACCTCGTCGAATTTGATGGAGAGAATACATTTGATACCTGGGGAACGTATGGTTTATTTTCTTGTATACCATCCATTCTTACTATCCATCCCCGATCATTTTGTGGGTTTGTGTGACTACTCCAAAACAAAGAGTTTTTCATCACAAAACCCGAATTCATCCCCATCGTGTCAAGCAAGAATACCGTCAACTCTTACAGCTCGCTTTTGTTTCGATGAAGATGAATCTCCAGCAACTTTATGTTTTTTTATAAGACATTAAGCCAAGATCTTTTTTTATTTATCAATGCATTGAAGATTTCGATATTCCAAAACGTCCAGCAAGTTTTTCCTTTCGAATCTGCATTCTTATAACATTAATGCGTTCCTTACTGCATACAATTCGCGGACGTCCACTTTTCTTACAGTCCAGGGAACGTTTCCTTAAAACGTTTAATACTGTTATAAATAAAATCTCGCCATACATCTACACTTTTTAAATTTCGGAAAATATCACAACTTATTTGTATTATACTTTTGTATTCGAATTTATTGGATACCGTGTAAATGCTAGTGGTAATAAATTCTACGTTTAAGTAAGATAATAAGATAGAAATAGGACCCTATATAATGTATAATAAATAACACACAAAACAATTTCTCGTTTTCCATCCTTAGAGAAAGACCAACAACAAGTCCTAATGTTCAGAAGTCGGCCTCATACAAGACAAGAAGTTTAGTTCTAATTTAGTCCCATCAAACAAGATAGACGCATGAACTCGACGAACGAATACATTATTATTTGGTTATTAATATTGCAGAACCAGAAGAATTACTCAGACCTCATTATCCTATGATTCCGCATAATGGAGCAACATAACCTCCAAACAAGGAACATGCAGAGTCATTTATTTTGGGCTAGGAAAATTTTCATATTATCTTCTTTTGCTTTTGAGATCGTGGCAAAGCGCTCCAATCACAGGCTACAAAAAAGGTTTTCTCAGATGAATAATTCTCAGTAAATATCAGTTTCAAATAATCCTCGAAATTTTCAGCCATTTTTCACTATCAGAAAAAACAGTCCCTCACTTCCTGAACCTGAACGAATGGATATTTCATCAGGAATTTAGAAAACAATTTACTTACGCTAACAAAATAAACCCTCTTTTAATAACTACTTCAGAACTAATCACCAACTAAAATTTACGAAAAGAAAAGAAACATTGATCTCAAGCTTTCTAAGCAAAAGTTTCAATATTCAGTTAACCAGTTCAGGGGTCATCGTAAAAAATAATTCAAATAATTGATTTTTCAGAATGCAGTAGCATATTTAAACGGACTTTCTCTGACATTTGTCGATTTTCAAGAGAAAAATAAGTCCAGTAAAATATAGTTAATTCTGAACATACACGAATATTAAAAAATTCAAAAACATAAGAAAGTAATTTGAGAACACTTCAAATAAACCCATTTTTATATTTTCAATTATTAAATAAATCTTTTTAAAAATAAGTAATCGTTGGCTTGATTGATCCATTAAAAGCTTTGGGCCTAGGTAAATAAACTTACCCGGTTCCCAATAAATCGAATATTCCACAATAGTAATTTCTGGAAATTGCTACGGTGTCTTGTAGTGAGTATTCAATTATTAGTAGGAAATACTTGACCATAATCAAACACTAATGAATTTGGGACCCCAGATGAATAATGGCATGTACCATCGGATTATCCATTGCAGCATTTCGCAAAAAATAAGAAATACATCTTTGACTGTGTTTATTTACTGTAAATCCTTTGAGGGAAGCCGATAAGTAAAACGATATATTTAATTTTGTCACCGTCGTTTTTTATTGCAAAAATAAAAAATTAAAAAAAGTTATAATTATTGGTCACAGATTACCTAAAACTAGGGGAAACGAGTATTTACAAAAGATGAGAGAAATAGGACTAGCTAGTAATGTCGTTAGTTTAGTATGGTCCAGATTTTCCAGGTGGTCCGTATGAAGTTGATGGTCCAGTGCCGCCTCCAGAGATATCACCACCGATTCCAGTACCTCCGTGTCCGCCACCAATTCCACCACCAATTCCAGTACCTCCGTGTCCGCCACCAATTCCACCACCAATTCCAGAGCCTCCGTGTCCACCGCCAATTCCGCCACCAATTCCACCTCCGTGTCCACCACCAATTCCACCGCCAATTCCACCTCCGATATCACCACCGCCAATTCCACCTCCGATTCCACCACCAATTCCACCGCCAATTCCGCCACCAATTCCACCACCGATTCCACCACCAATACCACCGCCTTCCTTTTGTGTCTTGTATTTGATGAAGTAAACTTCTGGTTTGCTTGGTTGTGTTGGGGCGGGTGTTGGAATGACAATATCGGGTTGTTCTTCTGGTTTCTTGACCAAAACGTAGACCAAAGTCTTTTCTTCGTTTTGTGGCTGTGCTGGGATGATTGGTGCTTGATATGATGGAGGTGATGGAGCCTTAATGAAGATAATCTTGTAGTGTTTCTGTGCTTGAGCAATTGGAATTGGTCTAGGAGCACGGATTTCATCCTGTTCTGGTGGTGGGACATGCACATAGATGTGTTTTTGAACCACAGCTGATCCACCGAAACCGCCACCACCACCGCCGCCAAATCCAGCACCGCCACCGAATCCAGCACCACCACCGAATCCAGCACCACCTCCACCGAATCCAGAACCACCACCAAAGCCGGAACCTCCACCGAATCCGGTACCACCAAGTCCTCCACCTAGTCCTCCACCAAGTCCTCCACCTATAAAACAGATAAAAACAAATCAAAAAATAGTCCACATTATCCTGAGCAATGGTATCCAAAATATTCCACAGATTGAAGTTGCACTCTTCTTTTTTTTAATAGATTTCGATCCACTTAAACCACTTCGAAAATATGTTCTTAACACACACCTCCGAATCCTCCACCTAATCCTGATCCACCACCGAATCCTGCTCCGCCACTGAATCCACCACCGTGTCCACCACCACCACCACCGTGTCCTCCAATTCCACCAATTCCACCTCCGATTCCACCGCCACCGATACCACCAGGACGATTATATGAATAACCGGCTTCAGGTTTGGCCGCGGCGATAGCCAAACAGGATAGAAGGACAAAAGCTCTCATCTTTTGTTTCCGTTAGGTAACCAGTAAATGTTTTGTATAGTGAAGCGATTTGTTGACTGACGATTCAACCGACCGAGTACTTCAATTTATATCAACTGAAATTTTCAACACAATTGCAAGAAATTAAAAAATCACCAGCGGCCAAATTATGTGTATGTTTTGCATCAATGGAGGTATGAATCCCATGCAATGAGCTGCAAATGGTCAAAAAGGCAAAAAAAAATGCCACACTCTCGAAAGAAAAAAGATACCCGCATAATCTGCGAAAAGCAGCATTCACTTACTCAGCACCAACCACCTACTTACGCGCCTCCATACCTGGAGGGGTACCGGCCGAATCTATACACGAAAATACTCTACGAGAATATTGTCCAAAAGAAATGGTCATCCTCATTGCCAGGCACATGAAGCTGATAGCAAAAGCCATCAACAAAACGACCTCATCGTCTTCATCGGCCTGCTGCGAGAGGTAACAATCATTCCCCAAAGTACTTTCGGTTTCAGTACAAATACGCCAGTCCCATCCATACACTCTCGATTTCGATCCATTCCATGACGAGAGCTCGAGAAAGCTCCCCACGATTAACAATAGCATTTGAATTGCACGACGCGTTCTGGACGTATATTACACAGGTGAATACACTCAGGCCCTCACCACCGCAGCAATACAAACAACTTTCAGATGAGCCCAGGTGGAATCTGCTCAGCAACATCTTAGAAGCAGCATCGACTTCATGAGATGAAGAAATAGGAAATTCTCAGCGAAGTCGCTGCCGTTTCGGTTGTCTTGCCATCATAAAACTATTGTTGTGCCGCGAATTGGAAGTTCGCGTGCGCGCGCAGATTAAACACGGAATTTACCTGTGCAGCAGCGGATGGTATTTTACCTTGCTAAGGCTACCGAGAGGACACAAAAAGAAGTTGAAGACATCAAAATTTCTTTTAACATGGGAATATTTCCTCCTGCAATAAAAGCAACGCACAAATAGTTTCACGCAATTTCGCTTGCTTGCATTTGAGGTAATTTTTTTCCTCTATTGTTCACCTGTTAATTGCCCAGTGTTATGAAAATCCGAGTTATCTGAGCTGCAAAAGATTAATGAAGATGACAAGATGAGCATTGCATAAAATCGCGAAAGAGAAACATCAACTGGCCTCTAACCTAGATAAATTCGGACAAAGGTGCAAAACAATGCTGTAATAGCCATCCATCCCGAAGATACAGTTTGCGGTTTTTCAAAGTTACAGTGTACGTGAAGTTTGTCAGATACAGTGTGGATTACGGAAGCAAGAGCTTTTCTTGATTGAATGGGGATTGTTGGGTGTTAAGAGGTTCATTATAAACAACATACGACTTGACCAAGTGGAACTGATAATTTGATCAAATTAAGGAGTCACGATTGTTACTCTCGCTACTGTGTTTTATTTCGCTATCAATTATTCTGTTTGTAGCTCGTTTTCACGCCGTTTAATTTCTTTTTTCATTAGGCTTAAGCGTGTACACAACATTAAATATTCGTGGCTTCCCATCAATTACGAAATACATCTTCCTGCAGAGCACTCCTAAGAACCCAAAGATTTTAAAGCAATTCTCACAACACAAGTAGATTAGCGCCTGAATAAAGCACTAAAATATTTTTATCACTAAATTATTTATTTACAATAGATTTTCAGTCCAAGATCCTATGATACAATAAAAATACGAAGGTTTATAATACATGGAGGTATATTGGGAGATGCAAGAACCTTTCTCCTTCTGCAAAAGACGCTAATTTCCGCGACAAAACTTACACTATCAGATTCAAAAATCTTCGTTGAGTATAGCAATTAATAAAATTTCTCCAAGGCTTAAGAAAAGATAGCGCTGCACAGGAAATTCAGATCCGCTGAATGTGTCAACAGAACAAAAACCCGAGGACGAAGACCTTCAAAGTCATCATCATCATTCTCTTGTTTTCTTGGGTGCGATTTGTTTGGAGATGCTCTGCTGGAGAATGAGCACTGTTTATATTCCAGGTGAATATCATATCTTTGGACAAAGTAAGGGCACCCTGCAACATATTATTTACACCGCAGCGTAATGTATTCAATATTATTTTTATGAATGCTAGGAGCTTAAATGTTTTCTGGTACCAAAATTCATGTCTTACTTCTCTGTGAAACATACTAGCGTAGAGCAATCATCAACTGAGACTCAGTTTCATGCAGAAAGGCAGTCAAATAGCTTTTTCCTTGTGTTCCCCTAATATATCTTGTCCAAACACATTACAGATTCAGAAGTTTGTGCAGTAAGAGTCAGTGAACGAAATAGTGCTCTTATGCTCTCATATTAAATAGTTGTGGTATACATCATAAAATTTACACAAGCACGAATATGTGAAACTTTCTTGAATATACATATTTATACCAAGAACAGGACAATAACAATTTTATTCGCTTCATCTAACATTAAAGGTAATTTTTAGCGGTGTTGGAAATAAATTTTAATAATGTGATTTTTAAATCACTTTGGGTCCAAATAATGTTTAATTTTCTACTTTGAGTATTCCTTAGGAACTGCGATGGTGTCCCCATGCAGTGGGAATAATTATAAAGCAGCCATAATTTAGTATTCAGCGCTATATACTTTGGGTTATTATCTTCAGTAGGTACAGGTAGCTAGTACTCTGATATACCCATACTTTCGACACATCTTTAAGGTGTTCTTTAATAATATAATCCCTTTCATTAATATTACCTTGAAAAACATACAATTTACGGACCCCGTGAGCACCCATATATTTCCACATCGCTGATGAAAGATCCTCCACCATTTTTTGTTGTCGTGCAAATTAAAAAATGTACTTTCATCTGTAAATACCAATTTTTTTCCAACACGGAAGATGATGATTTTCACTTGTTTATACGTAACTAAGTTTGTTCGTTTCATTAACATTATTAATGAAGTGTTTACTACGTACTGTTCGCCACTGTATCCTGCGCTGTTTTTTCAATCTCTTTTTTTGCCGCGGAAGCTATCTTGGGTGTACTTTTTTTAAACGTATTTTTAATCTTTTTTTTTTTAATTTTTCCATTCCCACTTTCAATAAGTTTTTAAGGACGATCCATTCACACAAAAGTCTGTACATATAATAATTAGATTTAATTACATACCATGTTCAATTTGGCATCTAAACGGGGAATGGATTGAAACTCAATTAAGTAACTCCGATTCAAACAATTTGTAGGATTAATTTAGCTAAACCCCTCAAATGTGCATGTGAACGAGATTGATATTGAAAAGTCGTTTGAATTAATTGTTGCTAAGTTCGTGTTATTTACTTCTAAGTTGTTTTCTGAACGTTTAAGTTTTATTTTTATTGAAGTAAAGTAGGAAATAGAATTAAACTAGCGGAAAAAAATTTAGAGTAATGTTGAGACAGAAACACTTTTTAGAACGCTAATCCCATTTAAAGCCAATCCACTGATAGTCTTGTACGTGTAAGCGTAGTAGCATTTACCGCTCTATCCCCACTTTGACATAAATCTTTATAGTTCTTTATAGATATATTGACCACAACATTCCTTTCCTTTACCATTGTTTCTCTACATTTAGGTCCCATATTATACGTTTACTTCAAATTTGCACTAAGGCAGTGAAATCTAGCAAATTGAAGATGATCTAATGATATCTAATAAATTACAGCGCTGGAGCTTTCAAAATTTAGAGTTGTTTTCGTGATTTTATTAGAGCGTACTCGGCGAGAGGAATACTTTTCCGGTACGAAATAAAGAGTGAGATTTGTGTTCTCATTAACTTTTCAAAATATTCCGGGAATTATTAAATTTTCCCTTTAATATTTGAATAATAGTCTATCAAAAAAAACTTAATAAATTAACTGAAGGTCAACTTTCTTGCTGAAATTTTGGGTAAAACCCAGAAAATGTTGCCAGACGGATATCTTTTCGAACCACTGTACTTATTTAAAGACTTTAAAGGTATCAATATGAGTTTTTCCGACAATGAATTGGCAATGACTGTTGTTTTACTTAACAGCGATGAGGACGATAAAAGAAAACGCAGGAAATCTTGGATTAATTCAAGATTAAAAAAAGAGAAAGAGAATTTTATACTCTATAAAAAACTTCTATATAATAAATCAATGTTTTTCTAATACTTCAAAATAAATCATATCTAGTTTGATTAGTTATTTCCTCTTATCAAAAATGATATTAACAAAAATGACACAAAATTCAACGAAACATTAAATTAAAATTATTTAAATTAAAATCAACAAACAACCAATAATGCAATGAATAAAAACACGTACTGAATACTAAAAAGGTAGCAATTACTTTGAAAAGATATACATCGACACTTTTTAAAATTTGCCGTGTTGTTACCGTGACTGCTTCCTCTCAATGTGAACAGAAACACTAAAATATACAAGAAAAATGTTTTCTTTGTCGGCATTGGCACTGCTTGTCGTCAGTATGAGAAAACCCTAAGTCACCTGTGAAATGACAACTTATTCACTAAAAACAAATCTGGCAGCATACTTTAACTAACTGAAACCAATAATTTATGTATGCATTCACTGAGTTAACAAAAGAAAAAGTACTTAGAGTTGGCTGAAAATAAAGTAGGAAAACAAAAATTAATACAAATTTGACGGGTCGCCTGTCTAGTGCAGTATAGGTACAGATGTCAAACACAGTTGGTTGTCATTTACTAGTTGCCAATTTAAATTCTGTTTGTATTTGTAAATATTTATGATAATAGCAGTTTTATATATTCTTTTAAGAGTAAACTATTTTTTTCTGCTAAAATATTCGAACATAAATGTTGTATACTTATGCCGAGTTCGATTGAAGAAAGTGTTCGACACAGTTCCAATCAAACTGCTGTCAAAAGGCAGAAATTCGTTCGATTGATCATTTGAATCAAAACTCGTTCCTAACGAGTTCCAACTCTAAAATCGTCAGCTTCGAAATTTTTAGTTTCTCGGGTTACACGCACACAAAAAAGGTAGATGTCAATGTCAGTTTTTTTTGTGATTTTCGGGTTTTTTTGGCTCAGTGTATCCAATAAATAATAATAGAATTTTTTATGGAATCTTAAATAATGAAACTTCGATTGTTTTTTTAGCAATCCACGTTTTTATCCAACAAAACTTTCTCAAAGAATAAAACATAATATAAACGTGATCAGCTGATTGTCAAATAATTTACAATTATTGACACACACAACTTTGGCTTTGGATTCTATTTCGTTCGATTGAACGGGTTGGAACCTCTGGTTCCAGATCAGACCAATAAGGTTTCTCAATCGAACTCGACATTAGTTGTTTCGTGTTCGCGGTTGCCAAATGTGACAATTGGAAATATACTATTGGAAATTGGAAATATAGAAACTCTGTATTATAGTTATTTTTCAGTAGTCAATATGAAATATGACAAAATGAAACGTCAATTGAATAGTGCATGTACGAAATGTACTCACGCAGACACAAAAAATACATTTATGAACTGTACTATATGTCGACGCAAACAGAAAAAGTGCAGAAAGTGTAGATAGTGTTGGAAGTACAGGCGACGCGAACAAATCTATATATGAGCCGTTTATTTTTAAATTTTAGCAAAAATCGCAATGTATGTGTAATGTAAGTCCTTTAAAATAAATTTTTACTTTTTATTTCAAAGTAAATGGCTCATATACTTACATTCACAAAAATCAGAGAGTTATACAGACTTTGGTTTGTCGGACCTTTTTTTACGTTAGCACTGTAGACTTTGGATACAGGGAATGACACCCACTCATAACGTCCTACCTCTGCATAGGACCCTAAAGATTTTTTTACAGCCAGATTGTCAATTTTGCATGAGCCTGGCGGATCCATGTCTGTATAGAAAGGGTTAAGATTAATTCTTAAAAGCTGTAAATTTTAATAACATTTTTATTGGTTTCCTTGATAAATGTGAAACAATTTAAATGACAATTTAATATCCGAGATAGATTGTCTCTGCTCTGATTCTATTTTAAAACTGTCCATGTGAAAAATATCAAAGTGTTCGCAAAAGGCAAATATTTCTCTCTATAATTTTTCAAAATGCTAATTTTGACAGCTTTTTCTAATTATTTTGAAATTATTTTTCAAATTGATTTTCAAATGGAGTCATTGCACAGACAGAGTCTGCTTAGGGTATAAAGCTAAATATTAGCTATGAGCGAGGTGGGTAAATTAGCATGTATTATTTGTTAAAACCTATTCACAAGAACCTCGAAAGAGTTAAAACCGCAGAAACAAATTTTTGCATGACAATAACTTTGCCCACATAATTTCTGTTTCATAGTTTGCCCTTCAAGAATATATTGAGTTGTTTACATTTTCAATAGATCCATTTTGTCGGCGTTATTAATTTTTCATTAAGTGAACCAAAATTATTATAGTATTAAGAAGCAAGTTTCAATTTATTGTTAATGATTTTCCAAACAAACAAAGACTTTAGCTGCACAGGTATTCATTTACGACAATTAGCACCTTGTCATTGTTTGCAGTAGTGAATTTCTGCTTGTATAGAAAGGTAGGGCGAACCGCAAAATTCTGCTTTTGCACATTTTCTACCCGTCTTTAGCTCATTAAATTATTTGTTGTTGCGTTGATGCATAAAATTGTTTGACATTTTGTAAATTTAATTTTCTGTGATAACGAATATTTAATGAAAAGTGTATATAAGCCTTTAACAAATAATTAATTTAGCTTTGTTAGCTGCACTCCATTTTTAAGGTAATAAAATGTTTTCTTACGATATATTTAAGTCTCTCCATATAATGAACAAAAAAAAGATGTCAACTAGTTTTTGATAAGAGCAGTGAAAGTAATTATGTAATATTCTAAAACGGCAAATTTTGTTTTCATGTCCTTTCTAATAGGTGATCCCCACAGTTTCCTGGTCACACAATCGGTGTCATATTCTACAAATGTTAATACTGGATGTTCGTCTGGTCTTCGGATATCCAAGTAAATATCTAGAGGTCAACCCTGTTGGAGAGGACAAAGAATCAGACCACAATCGGCAAATTACAGTTATCAACTCCAGAGGATTTAACCTTCGAAGGTGTCTAAACGGGGGAACTGTGGTGTACTTTTCAAGACGCAGTACAATTGCATCCCCAAGTTCTTACAGAGGACCAACCAACTCAGATCTTGAACCATCCGCGTTATCCTGTTATATATGTCAAAGAAGGAATTAGAGGGGGAGATTCCTAGCTCTCCCTCATTAAAAACTTTACTGCAGGCTCGGAGATAACCATAATCTGCTGCGCCTTAACCAGCTCGGCTAAATATCTACAGGTGAACTATTAAGGATAACCACTAGGTTCCCGTCTAACAACTGAAGTCTGACACGATCGCTCCCAATATACCAAGAAGACACAGGTCTGTTATCACCAGCGTGTCGTTTGTAGATCTATAGAGGCATCATAGACCCCCTTCCTGTAATTTTAGCTTAGGTTCTTATTTTGAATAATCTCCAGGTATTTTAGTTTCAACTGAATATAACCAATAGACACAAGAAAATCAACAGAACTTTTTTCTTCCAGCAAGAAGTATAGTTATAGTGTGCTATCCACAGATTGCCCCTTATATACGAATGCTGAACTCTCCCGGTATCCAGAAGCTAATCGTTCTTTTTCAGATACATCCCAACATCTTTATTAGAACGAAGAAAAAACGTACTAGTCTACAGGATGTAGCCGTTATAAAATTCTTAACCTCTTGCCACAGTTTTGGGGTATACCACAGAAGAAGATATGCTAAAACTCTCGTTCGTAGTGAAATTAAAGCAGTCAAGAGATATTTCTTTTATAAGGATCTATAATGATTGCTACCGTGCTCCGCTCTCGTCGAGCAGTAGCTCTGGTTGAATAGAAGTTTTTTATAGAACCCTTCTCTGATTCGACATCTCATTAACTATTTCGACACGTCAGAAAAATCTTCAGAATTATCTTTCAGTCTTACAAGTGGCATATTTGTATTCACTAAATGCACCCTATTCCAGTTTCATGAGCGATAAATTTTACCCAGTTGTGTATCTTCCCGATCGGCACCGTGCACCTTTTTACATATTTTGCTTCGTTATATAGCTGCCAAACATTCCTTCACTACGTCTTGAGATCATGCGTAAGAAACAGAAGGATGGAAGCAGTTCTTATACTCTTAATGGAGTATAGGTGTAACTCCTTATGCTACTTATCAGAGTCGACGACTGCAATGGATACAGCCTCTAATTCATCGTCAACATTCGCACAGGTAAGCAAGTGTGTATCGGAATAAGTGAGTTTTGAATGTAGGACATCACTAACGTATTCCTATTCAATATTTTAGGAATTCCTACGTATGATTTTCCCTAACTGCATCGAACTTCAAACAAATGTGCGAATGCCTGGATAGAGGGCTTCCTTCCAAAACTCATCAATTTTGAATGTTTTAAGTTCTCGTCCTCTTTGTAATTCTTAACACGTTGACTGCCGGCATTTAAAAGCTCTCTCGCGACAAAGGCATTTTAATACGGAATTCTCTCACGAAAGCTTTTATGCTAAGTGCGGCAGTCAACGTGTTAATAATCTGATGAACACGTGGTCTAGTGTTGTCCCGCTCTAAGATTACTTTGTCATAGCTCGCTTCAACCGAATTAACAACAGTCAATAATACAGCTCGTAGTATATAACACCCTTCTAATTTCTACAGACCTTTGAGACATGAATATTTCGTTTTGGGATAGCTTTACCGGGTTCATCTGACTCAAACCAAGCTGTTTTGCATTTTGTATTATCGTAGTGAATCCATTTCATATCTTCCTTTTTGCCTTTGAGGCAGCAATTCACAAATGGTTTTTCAACGTTGAATGTCTCTTTCTCTCAATTCATGTGTGACCCAATATAGATATCTCTTCCTTTAAAAGAATTCCAATATTCTAAAAAATTGTCAAATGTTTGCAATGAAAATATGTAAACAAATTCATATTTTATTCTGATAAATTTAAATCAAATCCCTCCGTTGTCGTTTCACATTTTCTCGCAAACAAACTAAACAAATTTAAAAATTTTACTACCTTTTTGTCAAGCTTGAATTTAAGCAGAAAAATGATAAACAAGTTATATAGTAAATTGGATATTTGTCCAAAAATATCTGAGCGCACCCCAAAACACGTAGCAAGATAAACATAAAGGGCACCAGAGAAAAGGGCGTTCATGTGAGGTGGTAAAGGTATCTGAATGTCTCCTTTTCGGAATTCCTTTTTTATGAATCTCATAACAAAAACATTTTTTCAAGCCAGCATATATGTCACATTTCATTTGCGACGACTTGTGATTTGCACCTGAAGAAGTTCTCGTCGACGTCTTATCACGTAATCGACATTTGAGCGATGAAACATTTATGCAAATTACCATGCTATAATTCCGCAGAGTACTATGCCATGCTCTCAGGCATCCCACACGTTTTTGCATTTTATTGTCAATTTCATTTTTATTCTTTTTGAAATGTTTGCGAAATATTATTAACGGAAGTCAAGTAATGATAGGTAATAAATTGTGCTGATAAGACAGAGCTGTGATGTCTTGGCAGCTTTTTGTCTTCTCATCGCAGAAGGCATTTTTCTGTACCTTTCCTCCCTCAACTGTCCTCACGGAAACTCGTTTTAATGAAGCTACATAATTTTTGTGGAAAATTAACGGCACTTGTTATTCCCAAAGGAAGAGAGAACGTGTCTTAAATTAAGTTTTTACGGATTTTAATTATGAAAAAGGTATTCTAAAAACGTTCCGACTTTGTATATTTTGTGTTTCAGAAAAATTATGCTATACTAAATACAGGCTAGTCACTTTAGGGGAATGGAAAAGGGGAATCTGCCCTCTTTGTGTACGTTTACAAGCTAATGCCCTTAATTTATTAAACCACGCATAAAGGAGGCATTAAATTAGGGTCATTTCTCATTTTATCAAACTTTTAAATTCCCCATTTTCTCGAAAAAGTTTAACAATTCAAGTCAATCTGTCACACTTTATGTAGATATGGTCTTTGGGATTTGTGTGGGTTTTCAACCCTTAGTGTATTTTGTTACTTTAATTTTAGGCATGATATTTTTCGATATTATTAGAACCACTTGGGTTTAAACTTATTAAATTTTAGCTAACCTAAAATCTCTTGATGAGAGAGAGTTTCTAACACATTCAACCCTACGACAACCCTACGATGCACACCCCACAGCTGGAGTGGAGGGAAATTTCAGGGAAGAGAAGATTGAGAACTTTAACCTAACAAATGTTGTAAATAAACCCAATTTTTGGCTGCAATTTTACAGTGTAACATCACAGGGACTTCTCAAAAACATTTCCCGTTTGCGTCAATCACTGGCATTCAGACGAAACATCGTGCCCTACAGAGAAATTGAATTCGCGCACACAAATCTGGAAATACTCATAAGTGCGCCTTAATCTGCTCTCGTACCGGCGTGGGTGCAAAATGGTGCGAAAGTTACAAATCCACTTCTCGAGAAGGCTGAGGCGCAGGTATACAGATTTTCTCCCCTGTTGGCATGGATTCGAATTCCGCACAGGACACGGCGATTTAACTGGGTACCAGTGGTTGGGGCAATTCCACTAACAACAATTGTACTTGTGAAGCCAATGGGATGTTGCACAGTAATAATGCCAAAAAATGTGGCTCACTTGCAACATTTGTCAGGTTAAAATTTCCCAAACTCCCTTTCCCTAATTTCTTTTCGACTAAGCTGTACTATGCGCTTCATAGGGTTGTCCCCTGAGCTTATACCTTTAAAAAAAGCAACCTGGATTGTGTGGGACAGAATTCTACCCTACAAATGTGCACTCAATAACACATAAATAGTAAAATAAATGTTATTATCATTTCTGCGTGGATTTTGAATTACAAATTCTTCCCCATGTAATTCATAATAGTTTCCTTGTAAATCAGCTAAAATTACAACAATCAGCCTGGGAATTGAAACAGCCATTATAAGGATCACCAAATGATGTCCCAAGGAGAGGATGAATTTAATAAGCAAAGTAATGAATATGACCTGGTTATTCTTGTTATAGGAAAGAACGATCAGGAAATTGGCGATCGCATACAGAAGACCCGAATTATTGCACAAAATTGATCCTTCACACAGAGGAGAATACTCAACTTGAGAGCCGCTTCCTTAGAAGGAACAACTATAAGATCTTAACTTTTCTTACTTAAATAAAGCACGTAATAAAGCTACACCGACCTTATGGACGTGAAAACGGCTTTGTGGTACTACCTGGAGGCTTAAGCAAAAGATGATATTACGGGCATTCTTGACTAAACCATGGGTCTTGGACACTTACGCTGCTCTGATACGGTTACCAAAAATAGAACAAAACATTGCCCAAGCTAGTTTACAAACATTGCGAAGACTTATTTGTCTAGGAGTTACCGGCGCCATATGTACCTCTCCTACGGCAACCTTAGAGGCGCTAATGGACTTGCTCCTACAAATACTTCTTTATGTAAAGCGAGAGGCTGCCTTAAGTGCTACCAGGGCATCAAGAACCATCAGGAATGGAGCATTTCAGCGTTGACAAAGAGGGATGATGGGGGATTTGGAGTTCGTTTCAGAAAAATTAGGTAGCCTTGAATTTTGGATGCGTTAAACTTGCCCCTGGCAAGAATTCTTGTAATGTCATTGTTAAGCAATCCATATATGCGTGCTTTATTATTCTGAGTGGTACTACCATTGTTATTTCCAGCCAAGCTGTTAATTGAATTGCAAATGAGAGATCTGACCTCATATCTGTTAATGAAAAATA
>QYTT01094583.1:0-11570 GCA_006980735.1 Dasypogon diadema
CCTTATAAAATTCCCAATAAAATTATTAAAAAATTTTTCTATATGTAAAAATTTACTGCAAAATTGATATATATCTATCTCTTTTCTCTTTTATTTTCATTTATCTGATGCCCGCCAGGTGACGGCAGTGGTGTTTTGTTGCCAATTAATAACCAACTCCTGGTACTAGCATTTTGGGCGACTACATTCTTCGTACTATTTTGATTAAGTCTATTGTTTACTTTTTTTATGTTTTATTTTTTGCATTTATATATATAAGTTAATTTACAATTAATTACATCATTGTAGAAAATTAGTAAAAGTAACTTTTAAAATTTCGTCATTTATAGTTTTAGAAAAAATTTAACTGGGTTAAATTAACTCGGTTATTTTACAGAGCTTATTGGGTTATTCAAGTCTTCTACGGAAAAATGTATGGCGCTTATTAAAAGCTTTTGTGTTCAAAAGTTGATTGTGGGCATCATAGTAATTAAAATAAACACACACGTGAGCAAAGCTGATATTAAAATAAATTTCAAGTTAATAATGATCTGTACTTATCTCGGATTTGCTTAAAATGTTTTTCTCTCTTTTTAAAAGGAGAAAAACAGAAGGAGAAGAATTAACTCTGTACTCTATGGATTCGAACCGTTAAGCGTTCATAACTCCGTTGCCCAAAAAAAAACACAGTTTTTGTTCACATTGCTGAAGAAAATATAAAGAGTGTAACGTATTTAGATACGAACCTCTCGCAGAGTAATAGATCTCATCAAAACAAGTCAAAATGCCATATTTCCTATGGGGGAGGCAGGGGATTTAAGTTTTTAATTTTATCGATCTTAATATACACCCTATAGAACCTGTTATGTTATGTTTCTATGAGTCCCCAATCACTTCTCCCCTTCTCTGCTATCGCGTACTCGCAACTCTATTACTATAGAGTTTCCGATTACAAAAAATTGCCGTGGCTATCTAAATGCAACCGTTGTAAAGCTAAACGATATTTTCTACATTTTTTTAAAGGAGTTTGTTAAGCTCATAGGACAACCCTATGATGCATACAGCGCACTTTAAACGGAAAAGCGATTTAGGAAAGAAGAGATTGCCGATTTATAGCTTGACAATTCTGACAAGTACTCCACGATTTTTGGCAGAAAATTTTTCTTTTCAGCATTCTAGTGGTTTCGTAAGGAAAGTTCTCTTCAGCAGACTTGTTCAACTTCTAGTACGCACGCGCGCGGAAAATGTCTGGCCCCCAGCGCGCTGCGGCGTGATTAATTCATTCCCTGTAATCCCACTTTCCCCACAATATGTGTTATTTTCAAAATCTCCTAACACTAACATTTCGAGTTAGAGTTTTTTTTAGCTGTAACAGCATTCATTTCAATATATTTATTAGTTCGAAATAATAAAAGGATTCAGTTAAAAAGCCCCATTGATGCATACATCAGCGTACAGTTCACATGTAAGGTAATATGGGACTAGAGAAAAGGAATAAATGATCACCCATTTGAAGTTGCATTTCATAACGATAGTAACTTTCAGATTAAATATGGTGAGAAGTTAATGATGTTAGTTAATAGAAGAGGCTGCAGTAATATTAAAGCATTGGTCATATTTGTATCGCTCACGTCTAGCCAGTAAATCAGCGACACCTATCACCTCTAATGGAAGACCACGTCGATGGTCGAGCGGGCTGAGGTGCACGTATGCAGATTTTCTTCCCTGTTAGCGTGGGTTCAAATCCTGTACAGGACACAGCGATTTATCTATCTGGGTACCAGTGGTAGAGGCAATTCTACTGACAAGAATTGCACTTTTGAGGCCACTGGGATATTGCACAGTTATAATTTCATGCCACAAATTGTGGCTCACTTGCAACATTTGTCAGGTTAAAATTTCCCAATCTCGCCTTCCCTAAATTTCCTTCCGCCTTCCCTAAATTTCCTTCCGCCTAAGCTGTGATGTGTGCATCATAGGGTTGTCCCCTGGGCTTAGGCAATACTTTAAAAGAAAGATTCGAAAGCCAGGGTAAAATGTAAACTTCGGGGGACAAAAAGTCAACGGCGGGTTCGGTAAGATTAAGCGATATAAACAATTTCAAAGTTGAACCAAACATATTAGACGTATCAACTTTAAATGACGAAATTTAATCCAGAAAATTTTTAAATGACTATTTCTAGTCACCTGGTTTTCTACTTTAGTTTCTGCAATTTTTTTTCGAGTTTATTATTAAAATATCAGTTTGAATTATATTTAATTACTTTGCTTTTTCTTCCTTTTCATCTTTACACTTTATCTTCTTCTCTGTTACGTAATGTTTATTTTACTTTTTAAAATTTTGCAAGAAAATTGAAAAGAATAACTAAAGTATCAGCCTGCATGCTATGGCCAAATAATACTCTGCAGTCAAGTCAGTCAAATATATTATGAAAGTAATGTTAAAACCGAATCCTCCTCAAACATTGTTAATATGCTACAAGTGAGTTTCAAGAATTTCTTTTATTAAAAATTTAAGTAGACACACGCTCTCTAGATAATGTTAATTAATATTTTAGAACAATCAGTAGATAAGAAAATTTAGCAGTGACCATAGGTGACTTTTCTGTGCATTGATTTAATTAAAATAAAATAATTTGGTAATAAAGTTTAAAAAAATTAATAAAAGTGGAGAAGAAAGCTTATGAAATCACTTTATAACATAATAACAGAGCTGATCATTACAATTTGTGTGAAATTTCCTTATTTTTTTATGTCTATGAATGCACTACATATTTTTCTTCTTTAATCAAAATACTTTTAGAAATAATAATATAAATGAATTAATGAGGACGAACTTCAAAGCCCTATTTTTAAATAAACGCTTCGGGTATTTCCAATTTTCTCAAGGTTTTTGATTATCCAATCCGAAATGCGTGCAACTAAGTTTTTAGCACTCTTACATTTAATTTTAAAAATCATTAAAAACATAATTAACTTTTAAATATTTTAAATCTCATTTCATTCTCAACATTTGAATTCGAGTTTGTTAATTTTTTAAAATAAAATTTCTCAAATATACCCAACAAAACCTATCCGAAAATGCGGTGCCATAGGGGTTTTTTTTATCACATTATTGACCGGAGACGTCATATGACGTCTTTTAATGAACGAACGTTGACATTATATGACGTCTTTTGTTATTATTACTATGGTGTCGACTATTCTTGACCCAAAGGAAAAGAGCACAGAAGGACAGAACTTAAAATAACTAAGTCCACTTGTATATTAGAGTACAACAAATATATGAAAGGTTTTAGCCTCTTAAACCAATATCTATCACATTACAAGAAACTACGTTCCTTTCTGATTAATTGATAAACCGCTGCGTTGCAGCCTCAATTTACCGACTTTTATTTTTATTTTACCCTATTCGCTCTATTCTATTTTTATTTTACCCTATTCGCTCTATTCTATTTTTATTTATTGAGTTGTAATTGATTTCGAGGCATCTTCACAGACAACCAAGTGCTAGTATAAGTGAAGAGTAATCTTCCTCTATGATTTCATGTGTCTTTTAGACTTTATAGCTTCTTGTTGTCCTTGTAAAGAATAGGTAACTGACTATTGTGGTAAATGCAATCCCGAAACGGATCCTTCTTCTGCTGTAATGTGATAGATGTTGCGTTCCCCTCCACGAAGATGCTTGCTTGCACAGTCTATCATACTCTTAAAAAATATTATAACACTTTAACAACATAATGTAAAACATTTTAAATAAGAACATTGCGTAAAAAATTATTTAATATTTAACCTTCAAAAATCCCCCGGTCAATAATGTGTTATGTAGTTCTGGATTCTTTAAGGGCTGCTAAGATTCATCTTTATCGTATTCACAGCTAAGAATCTTGCTGCGGCCTAGTTTTCTATGATTCTCTCACAACCTTTTCAAAGGTAGAATAGCCTTCTGTGGGACATAACTCCACAATCGTAGAATATTTGCTCTGAAATCTCCACTTCCTAAAGAAAAAATTAACAATCCTTAATATCTGTGAATCCTTTCCTTCTAAGGACCAATTTCAGAAGGCAATGCACCATATATTATCTCGTGTTCTTGTTTTAAGACATTTTTGTGTGTAATTTTGAAAGACCTTTTGACTGCTTCATTCATGGTATCATTGATTAAATTTCTGCCACAGAACACAGACTAAATAAGACGTACCGCAAAGAACAACAAAATGTCAACTTTTTAAAATCCCAAAGTAAATCAGCCCCATCCAAAACTCAGATTACTAGATTGCAAAGGAATGAAAATTAATGGGCGAACAATTTTCTGCCTGTGTTATTTACTACGTTGCTGTAGCTCAGTAAATTGAAATAGATTTAAGGGAAAGGAAGCAAATTAATTGCTCTGAGTGCGATTCATGTCACAATTTTTTATTCAAATAATAACTTATTCATTTTGGCTTTTTGTAGATTACTTTGGTAGCTCGGAATCTTTGTAGAATTTTTACCGATAAATATTCTCTTTATTATTTTGTGCTTTGTCCTTTTTTTTATAATCTATTTGTTGGAATTTCAATGAATCTTTTTGGTTGATAGCTAACCCATTCTCTCTAAAATAAGGTTCAGAAATACCTTTGCCGGAGACGGCCATATACAGCATAATTTTGGATTCAATGTTTCTTTTAAATTAAATATTAACATTTGATGAGACCGATGAAATATTCTTGACGTATGAAAAGCTGTTTCCGGTTTATTTGCGGTTTACTTAAAGAAAAGTCATCGTCCAAAACGAAAGTTTTTTCCCCGATTGTTTTTCACCATCCAAAGGCAATTAGACTTAATCCGTAAAATTTGTCTTTCTGTATATTTGGGTGATTTCTACTCCTTCTTAGGCTTGATTCCAAGATTGCTCAAAGTTTTAGAAATATTTTACTCTGTATATCCCAACGTTTTAGCCGTATCTTCTTGGCTGACCCCATCCTTGGTGTTTTTTTTTCTTATATTGCGCTTCGTCATAATTTGAACATTTTTATCGGTTCCATTTCTTTCTTTTATTTTTCTTGATTTAATTATGTTATACCTAGTTCTTTTAGGTACGCCTTCAGGTACAAAATGTTCCACAACAATCTTCCTACCGCAATTTTCATACTTTTTATTCTCAGAGCACTTCTCACTTAGACACCATTTTAGCTAGTAACGTTCACTGAAAAATCTCTTAAACTTCTGATAAAAATAAGAGTATGAACAATAAAACACTGACTTATTTCAAAATTATCCTTGACCTTCGACCGTCAGAGCAAAACCCTCAAAACCTTCAAGGCCATGAACAAGAAGAAGAACGACATTGAAATCTTTTTTTTATAAATGTTTTAAGATAGACTAAATTGGGCTTGTGTCAGCCCATGTACTACTATCTTAAACCATTCATAAAAAAAGAGTTCAATGTTCTTGCCCTTCTTCTTGTGCATGGCTAGCAGTTTAGAGGGTTCTGAACATGTCCAAACATGAATCATTCAACTACTTCCTCCTATGTTAAGCCCTTCTTATGTGAATGGAAAATTTTATTTCATGGCTTGCATAATTCCGGCGGTTTTGATCGGAAGGTATGGTCTTTTGATTTCAGTCAAATTACTATCGTTCTTATAGACTGCATGATAAAATTTTTTGTTCATCACCTAATAGAACCTAATCTATCCATTGTACGCTAAAATTATCTTCTAAGTTATTAAAGTCTAGTAAGTTCTTTATCTTTCTAATGATGTAAAATTTAATACACCTTACTTAAGAAACTTACATAAATTTTTCGGTCCAAATTTAACTCTAATCATGTGGCCACACCTAACAACAAGTTTTTAGCTTAGATCATTTATACATCTTCCTTTTATTTGATCCAATATGAAAGTATGTATAAAAAAATAAATTTAAACTTTATTGAGACGTCCCTTTTGCTGTTCCGCGATGAAAATTCCGCCCTCTTCGACCCAATCCTTTTCTATCCACTTCTAATTGCTCTGGTCGATGGTTCCTCCCGAACCTACTCTTTTTGTGAATGAAACTTAACTCCCCTTGTTTTTGGAATTTGCTGACTCCTCTCGGGACTACTGTCTTTTGGTGGATGAATTCTTAATTTTCTTTTTTTTATTGTGTGGATACTCGGCATGTACGGGCCAATTGTAGACTCTCTGCCAACTCACCGAAAATCACCAGCACCTTGTCACACTGTCCCTTCAAGGAAACAGAATACAAAACAGACAGAATGCACCTTTTAATCTCTTGAAATAAACAAGCCAAGGACTATACATTTTTAACCACTTATGTTTAAATTTATGTTTTAATTGTGTAGCATCAGCAGCAAAATCATAATCTTCACCAGGTACCCTATATTTTTTCAAAACTTCCATTCGTTGTGCGGACGTCATCAAAGAGTATCTTCCAACCCATTTCCCAATATCATTTTCATGGTAGTCTTCACAAATTACCGACATCGATACAGATGATAGGTGCTCAGTTGGCGCAGAATGTTGCGCAATGGGATTATCACTTTCTACTAATATAGAACCAGGATGAAATTCCTCAATTTCTTTCTGCTTGTGTTGGCAAAGATTCGAAGTATCGTCACCAATGCAACTATAAATCTCTTCTCTAACCTTTCTTTTTTTTAGCTGAAATAAACGAAGTAATGTTTAATATTTCAATTAAATGTAGCTACAGCTACAGCATTTACAAAACAATAAAAAAAAGGGCAATTGCACTGATCTGGTGCACATAATTATTAAAAACATAGCGAATATTCACAAAATCTTGATAGTCAACTTCAAAAATGGTACCAATTCTGCTTTCAGTCTTCTACGTGATTTGCGAAAGTGATTATAACTTTTCCACTTGCGTACTACACAATGATTTTTACATTAATTTTCAATTAAATTGCGACGTAAAACTTTTCACATTAAAAAATTCGTCTTCATTTTCTTCTACAAAAAATATATGCACTTGAAATTCAAAATTACTCCTTTTTTCCGAAATCCCATTTAAATAGGATAGATGTGATTTGTATGTTTCTATTCACTTCATTCATATTGAAGTACATATAGGTATGTAGAATTTTTTGCATTTTGTCGAAATTATGGGGGAGCGAGACAAAACTATTTATTTCAAAAATTGGTGCAGTTTTTGGAGTATCAATTTGTTCACGGCGGTGGCGCTCTCTCCACTAATAGTTCTCAGGGCATAAACTTTAATGTTAGGGAAGTGTCTTGGGGTGGGGGCATTGGTAAGAATGATGTACATAAAGCGTTCGCACAAGTAAATGGTGTCTTGAGATTTGAGCAAGTACAACCAAGTGACAGACTGAACTGTTGGTGTGTGCGTCTTTTTAAGGGCTTTGTATAACAAATACCTTAAAAAGATTGATCTATTGTTTGTAACACCTTGAAGGAGTCATCGTAGACCCATAAAAGTTACTAGATTCCTGCTCAGGATCAAAGTTATTTCGATTTATGCATGTCTGTCTGTCCGTCTAGTCGTCTGTCAACACGATTACGGCGAACGGAGCAACGTAGAGATCTGAAATTTGGTATGTGATTTTGTTATTGTATTTGTGAGGTTGAGTTCGTAGATGAGCATAAGCGGCGCACAAGAACCTCCCTCCCTGTATAATGGAAAATTTTAAAGTACTGCAAAATGCGCATTTTTAAAGATACGAAGTTGAAATTTAATACATAATACCAATCCCCAGCGAATGAATTTGGAGGAGGGGAATCCCCATTTACCCTGCAAACGTTACAACTTGCGTAAGAATGAATGAAAGTTTGTAAAATTTGGTCCACTGCCTCTTTATAGCATTTGAAAGGGGGGGAGGGGGCACTTGCCTATTAATTTCTTATGTTTCATAGAAATATTTTGTATTTCTTGTGAGTGTTGGTCTGTTGGTCTGTGCCACCGTTGAATGAAGTCATGTAGAATCTTACGAATCATTTTTTTTGTTCCCTTTTTCCATAGCAGCTCACAGTTATTTCTTTCTTCATTGTTTTATTAAATAAAAGATAATTTACTTTTAAAAACATCACATATTCTTGGATTCTAACCAGTGTATGATTATAATTTGGTTTTCTTCCTTCATAAATTTGGTTTTATTTTAGCTCATGGACCTACTATGAATCTAGCTCGTTATTTCGGCTGAAAGAGTTAATTATATTATCTGTTACAGTTGTGGATATTATTTATATAAAAAAGAAATGCCCTTCATAACTTTCAGTCTCCACTCAAGAAAATAAAATTTATAGAAAAACACTAGTAGTAGTAAATCAATTGTTCTATGTTACAGCAAATTGTTAATGGAAAAATTTTTTTAATCACTGCACAGAAGAGTCAAGATATTTTTCACGAAACATCATCAATCATCTAAAAATCATCTTGAACTCAACGAAGGCATTGCAAGCTTCATCCATCATTTTGACTTGCTGTTTTGTTTTATTCAGTAAACACATTTGATGTATTTGTAATGGTTTTTAGTCATTTCCCATAGGAAGCACAATGCAGCAGCTTGCAAAACATTTCGTAAATTTTCTAAAAGCAATAATTATTAGTGTATGAAGCATTCTCTTTTAGTAGTCGCTAAGCACACCTTTATGCGCTTTAACCCATACATGTTTTTTTTTTGTTTTCGGACAATAAACCTTCACTTGTATACATTATACATTAGCAAAGCATTAAATGAAAATTTTTGAATATCTTATTGAAATATAATTATTAATAAAATTTCAGATAATAACAAAAATTTTCATTCTTAATTAAATAAACAAAAATTAATTACACATATAATACTTGAAATCTAATCAACAACAAAAAAAGAAAAATTCCCACACATTTACATCATCGCACATAAACGAATACCATTTACTGCTTGTGCGTATGCCCCACTAATTTTTTACTATTATTCTCTTTTTATTTGTTTAAAACATCCCCCATCGCATAAATTTGTGACCCAACATTGACCACATGCGGATACAAAAAGGTATCGTGGAAGCACCCAAAGAGGATCACGGCGTCCTCATCATATGCAGCATAGCCGCCGGCTCGTTCCTAATTTGTCTCCTATGCACACTTTATCATCGCAAAAGAAAACGCAGACATCATAGGCAACTAGGTCTTCATCGAAACGCGGCTCATTACGACTCAACAACTAGCGCTACAGGTAAATATTTCAATTCTTTTTTTTCACTATTTTATACGAAAATGTCAACTTTCAAATTTGAAACAAGTTTCGGACAGTGGATAAAAACCGATTTACTATATATACATTTTACGTAAAATCAATAAAAGCATTTAATTACCTCAATTATCAATAGAAATATATTTTAAAAGATTCCGCACGCAATATAAATCACTAAAATCGTTCAAAAAAGACATTATCTTTTTTTTGAGAGTGAGACCACGAGGGTTCCATGAACTCAGGTCATTTCTAGGCCCATTGATCCTCCACCCGAGTATAATAAGTAGGCGGGACGGAGTTTGTCAGTGACTTAGCCACCTGATCGACTATGTGAAAGCCAGGATCCGCTCCCACCCCCTTTCGTCTGCCTGATGCAGTTGGTCCAGGAAGTGGTGTTCTAGATGCGTGAATCTTTTCCACGAGAGAGAGATCCTAAAGTGCAATGAGCAATATCTAATTTCAGCTTCTATAAATGATTAAAATTAAGTAATAATACTAGAATCCATTGGGTGATGCAACAATTACGCGTTTTAGAATCCATGCTGTAAATAGTAAGTTTAGCTACAGCATTTATCAAGCAAGAAAAAGGTTAGTTTCTCATCTGCGTCTGATTCGATTAAGCCACTGATCAAATGAAATCTTATTTACGTTAGAAAAAATCTTAGGTAGGTAATAATAATATAAGAGGCACGAGGCAAAGCTAAGCAAACGGTCCACTCCACCACAAGACCTCGGACCTATGAGGAACGTTAATCGGTCTGAATCGAATGACCCGGCTGATCAACCGGCACTGAGAGAATCCACACAGGGCTACTCGTGTCGAACAGGCGGAAGATCTCCCGCGCCACAGCGACAACTCCCTACACTTAACAGAACTGGGGTGTCGGCTGGGACCAAGACATTCTCGGAGACGTCAATGACATCGCCGAGGACAGGCAGGTTACCCAAGCCTGCGTCGAAAACACGAGCACTCCCGATTAACGCATCGCTCAGATCGAGGTTGAATCTGAGCGGCACCTGGGAGAAATGCGCATATCCCATTGCGTTCCAATCGCCTGGCCTGAACCTGTTCCAAGTCTGGACCGTGTAGGTCAGATCCCAGAGCCAGTCTGGAGAAGACGGCGGAGGACAGTGGAGAAGGAAGAAGTTCTCCCCCAACCCCTGTCCGCACTCCGTAAGCAAACCGATCCACAGCTGGGAGGTAAAAGTGTCCCCGTGGCAAAACACTCGCTGGAGTGCGCGCACCTGGAAACATTTCGCCCTCACAACCAGGTCGGATAGCCCTAAGCCACCCACAAAAACAGGTGCACAGACAGTCCTCTCGGTGATCCAATGTCTCCCACACCAGAAGGCATCTGGAGGGACCTCAAGAAGTCCTTCTCAGGAGTGTCCGCCTTCAAGATGTGGACAATGGACGACACCACCACGAAATTAAGTACGACTGCCTTCCCCTTCAGAGAAAGGGGGAACAGCTGAATTCGTACAGAATTCTCAAACCACTTTTAGTAATTCCTTTTCCAAACTAAAGAAAAATGTTTTTCCGTCAAATTTAATTTAGAATACGTTCATTTATAAAATTGCCACTTCAATCGTTCAACAGCCTTACAAGAGGTCAATATAGATAAATTTTTGGAAAATTAAAGATGCTAATTTCATCAAAATACGAGTATTTTCTTTTCTTAATATCTTCTCTTTCCTGAATTAGTTCGATTCAATCCATTTCATAACAAAATGAAACTGAAAAGAAACAGACGTGCTTCATTAATTTTTCAGAAAGCATTAAGAATTACATTTGATATGTACAGACTGAGAGCAACAGGATGTAACACATAAAATTTATGGGCATATTCGCTGAAATTTATTTACATTTACGATGTGTCAGAAGCGTTTAGATATACTTTGTAAAGCATTAAGAAAGAAATATATTTTTTTAGAAAATTTCGAATTGGTTCTTGACTTTAACGCATTAAGAGATACCAGATTAAAAGTGTTCTACATTGTTTCGTTTTTACTAATTAAATAATTAAAGTTAATGAGAGCAACTTCTACTACATCGGTAACGAAAAATAAATCCATGCTCTAGACGAGCTCTTTATATTTTTTTACAACGTTTAACATATATTAATTCAATTTCTTTGTCGGCGACAAACTTGGCAATCAACATTTCGATTAGTTCTTAATAAGCTAGAGCTTTAAAATTTTTCATACGTATATAAGTCCAGAATTCAATATAGTCTATCTAATATTATTCTAAATTCAATAAGGTTGTCTCCTGAGCTGGTCTCGAGAACTCAGAGGACGTTTAATAGGCGGGACGGGGTTTGTCAATAATTCAAATTTGCGAAGCCAAGATCCGCTCGCTCGACGTTCCACTACTCGTTCCACTACTTGAATA
>QYTT01094583.1:15440-25665 GCA_006980735.1 Dasypogon diadema
TTCAATCCGTATGGCACCCAATTTCTTTGTTTTTGAATCATTCCCATGGCTTTGAGATGTTTTGAAATGGCTTTTTGAGTCACTCCTAATGATCCTGCTAATTTTTCTTGCGTTTGATATGAGTTTGAAAACCTTCGATGTGAAAATCACCGTTCTTGAAACGTTGAAACCACTCACGATACGTGTTTTCACTAATGACGATCTCGCTAATATTTGAGAGCATTCGATGAACCTCAGATGCAGATTTCTTCATATTGAAGCTGAAAATTAAAACCTCCCTCAAATGACGAGAATTTGGCTCGTAAACTGACATTTTCACTCGAGAAAAACTTTACGATGCGGACACAAATCGACTAATGTTTCGATGGGGTTATGTTTGAAAATACCCAAGCTTATATATTGTATGACGTCTACATCTGTTTATCTACCACCACTGACCACTACAGCGGATGGCGGAAGCAAAGTTGTAACAATTTTATTTAACCAAACAACAAATAAGTTTAGCCCATTGGCAAATCAATTTAACCCAGACACAAATATATTCAACCCTTTCGCAAATTTATTTAAACCTCAAAATTTCATATAAATTTTAAAATACAAAATTGTCTGGTCCTAGTTGAAATAAATATTTTATTTCAGATTTATTTCAAGATTAATATTAATGAAATTCACTTGATATAGCTTATAAAAAAAGGTAGATTCAGATTTTGTTTATACATTGCACATCGGCTGCTTTTGGAATAAGCAAAATCATATCCATCACAAAATTAACACAATCAGTTTGCGTAAATTTGTTATGGTCGCCTTTGGAGGAAGCACGAATTCCTGTCCAGGTGCTGGACAAGAGATGCATGCCCGCTCACTTATCCGCCTTTACGGCAAAGCTTTCATTTTTTGTCAGATTTTGTTTTTATTTAAAATAATTCCTTAAATGTGGGGTCCAGTACCCGGTTTCCCTCCCACAGGAATTATAAAAACCCATACTTACCACTTACTTGGGGAAATTAATCCCTTAGTCATCTGAAAAAGAAAAGAAAATTCAGGAAATTTGCATTTTCCTACAAGTCTTAAAAATTTCAAATCTGGCCACGGCGTAGAAAACCAGAACGGGATTCACCGAAAAAAATAGAAATCCGCAAAATTAGGAGATCCCCTGTTACATTATATGCCAGGCTCCCCCGGACCCGCAGCCACCAGGTTCACCTTTTCCCCTTTTATTTATTTTATTTTTCATTTTTTATTATTTCTTTTTTCAGATCTATCCCTTCTTGTCGCCTTGTCCTTTCCCTTCCCTTTCCTAATCCCTTTTCCTCCACTAAATGCGGCATGATTTTTTTTTCTTTATGCTGCGGATACGGAGGAAGGAGTGGTTTGGGTGAACCCACCCCACACTCTCCAGCAAACCTAGCCGCTCCAGCATGCCGCCCGCCCTCATGACTTCCTTCGTCGTGCCTCTGGGCTAGCTCAGCCTAGAGCATGAGACTCGCTTGATTCTCAGCTCTGGCTTGCACAACCTTTGAGCAGCTGTCGTTATTTTTTTTTTACACACTATCTTCAATAACCACAGGAAGATTATGTTCTCTGATTGTGCCACTTAAAACTTGTCCTACATGCGCCTTCATTTGTGAAAATCATTTCTCTATTAGATTAAACATTGGAGAATAAGAGGACAAGAATCTCAATGTTACATTCATCAGAAATAAAATGTTAACTCTCTGTGCCTTGTGAATTTTTGAATTATCCATAATCAACGATGCATCCATGAGAGTAGTTGACTCTTCAATGGCTGCAATTAGTGTCACCTTTTTGCTGCGTACCGGCGGCAATAATAATCCAAGTCCGAGTTCCTCTTCTCAGATGTGAATTAAATTCAAATATCATTCGAATCTATTATTCGAAGCCCATTCCGCAAAATCTTGCGTGTATATCTTCCTCAACTGCAGAATACATGGCGAATTCATTTCCTCGTTTCACGGTATATATTTGTGTTTGGACTAAATTGATTTGCAAATGGGTTAAACTTATTTGCTGTTTGGTTTGGTTAGAAGTGCAAATGCTATAGATTAATTCTTACCTAATACAAAAAAATATGTGTATTTAGCCTCTACTTCTATTTAATCTTCCAAATTTCACATAACAAAATCCCTTTCCTCCACTTAGAAGCTCCTTATGTTGATCCGGCGAACATATTTATTCTCAAAATCGATCGAAGATGGACAGAAACGTAGATATCAAATCATATAAAACATTTTGCGAATTTATGAGTTAAAATATCTTTACTGTGTACTGTATCCAAACCTACTAGTCAAGCTTAAAATTAGATTCTTCTTATTGTTTTAAACCATGTACATTCACAGACTTTTAACACCAAGTTATGTTTTAATTTCGACCTTTTTATTTTAGCTTTTCGACAGTACGAGCAATCAGAGGACATTAAAATTGTAAAACATTTACTGCTTTGCTTTTGCATTATTATTAATCTTATTTTAAAGTATAATAATAATAATCACCCAACCCTAAGCAAGATGTGAGGTTGACTTTTTATGGCTTCAAATAAAAGCAATATTTTATTTTCGCGCAAAATATTCAAATACAACGAAAAAACGAGCAAAACTATTAGTGATTGTAGAATAATCGTATTTTTTCACAAGAAGGATATAAACTTCAAATAAAATGCATGTGTTGTATATTATTTCGTAATGTAAATGTAAAACTAGAACGTTTCAAAATTAATTTCTTCGATTTGAAATTTATTTAGTATTTGTTATTGTTTTATTTTTTTTAAAAAAAAAAAAAGAGGAATAAGAAGAATAATCTGTTGAATATCAACTTCTTTTCTACCAGTAATGTAAATATGAATAGTTTGTTTTCTATACATTACACTCGATAAGCTTAAAAGGGCTAATAAATGATATAACGTAACGTAAATCATTATTAGTGTCCTTGATGATTGCTCTACTATTTTTTTTTCGAACTTCAAAAGTCATATACATCAGATGAAAAAGTGTGAAGTGTAAAAAAAAATCTAAAGTATTATGAAAATGCTCAATAATTAGTGACTATCAAAACTGCATCTTCCAATTATTAAGTAAAAATAATTATTATATTTATAATACTAAAACGGAAATTTATTAAAAATTTTAAACATAACATGAGAATGTAATATTAAACGAATCTGGTCCTAACTAATTAATAATATTAATAGAAAATAGTAAAGAAGCAGGATTCAGAAATATTATTACATTACAAAAAATATTCTTAGTTAGTCCAGAAACATTGTTTTTAGAAAAGAAGTTTTTCTCTTCTGTGTGAATGAAATATTAACTTTTTTTTAATGTGAGTAATTTTTATTTTTACCTCCTGTTAGGAATGCACTCTATCAGAAATGTAATAACTGATGGTAAAATCCTGGGAACTTCTAAAAAGTATTCGCCAACGCACAATGTAATATTTTTTAAATTAACAAAACTTATGACCCTAATTTTGGAAAGCTCTTATTATTCATGGCGTTTCCATTTTTATTTTGGTCGGTAATGAGCCAGTAGTACACAAGATTGGAAAATACGTACATATATTTTCCTAGTCATTAATAAAATATTTGTTAACCCTGATATAACCCAGGAAAACGATCAACAAAGCAAAATTTTATTGAAAATTAAAGTAATTGCGAAGATTTGAACTGTATCGTATATATTTCCGCAGTGGGTATTCAGATCTCTATAGCGAACAGTGTCATTGAAGTAAAAAATAAAAGCCTACGAATTTATTTTGTTCGTAAAAGTGAAAACCCTTTTTTTAAGAAAAAAAAATTAATACACTTGAAGAAAAAATTCCTTATAAACATAAGGAAAACAAGAAAAAATCCATCAAAAATCAGTTTTTAATTTGCACATTCCTTAAAATATTCCGGGTATCCTGTTTAGAGATGTAAACAAGCAAAAAGACACTTTCTTTTAAATAATAAAAAAACTGCTTTTATGTTTTTCAGCTTTTTTCCTCTAGAAAGCCGGTTTTGTCATGTTTTTTTAAATTTAGCCTTATTAAAATGGGCACCACGTGATGTTTCTGTGTTCGCTTTGCTTGAAAGTGAAAATAAAAATCTAAAAAAGCGGAAGAAACCGATAAAAGCCATAAAAAGCCTATTGCAATGATTAAAAACCTTCAATGAATACAGCGCGAAAAAGCCAGCTTTTTATGAAAAGAAAAACACGGAGACCACAGAAAACAACTATCGAAGCCAAGTTCAATCTCTCAAGATTTCCATCCAATAAGTATTTTATGCTTATTTTCCAAAATCCTTGAGAAATTTATCTCCATTCAAATCAACCAATACCTAGAAGCTAATCGTCTCTTTCATCCTCTCCAATCTGGATTTTGTTCTGGCCACAGTTGCACAACTACCCTTATTAAAATAACTGAACAACTTTGCAATGCAACCGTTAAGATTAACTTATCCATCCTTGTCCTGTTGGAGTTTACTTAGACGTTTGATTCGATTGATCATGGTCTTCTTCACCATAAATTCAACTTCTCTCTCCAGGCCGCACACTTTATACTTAACTTCCTGAGCGAACGAAGACAGAATGTTATTTCCAATATTGTCGCTTCGAGTTTGCTCTCAATAGTTTCCGGCGTATTATAGGGATCCATTCCGGGCCCTTTATTATTTTCCATATTTAAAAACGACTTGTTCGACTGCCTCACATTCTCCGTGTTACATCTTTATGCCGATGATGTACAGCTGTTATTCTCGAGCCCCCTTGGGCTTGTGAAGGATGGAATCTCCTGCATCAACTACGATCTCGAATCTATTCTAATTTCAATCCAATCATAATAAACTGAAAATTAACCGCGGTCTTCATTGCGTGATGTGCCCCAGGGATCCATTTTGGGTCCTTTATTGTTTGGTTTGTGACGTGAGTGTCCAACTTTATACAGATGATGTGCAATTATATCCAAACCGGCTAATCGGGCTTATTAACACCGAAAAGTATATACATTTAACTCCGATCGGTGTCGTAAAACAGTAAAACAGTTTTTTTTGATCTTGTCATCAGCAAGAAAAATTTTGCACACATATTTGCAACCAAAGAAGTTCATGATACAAATTTTTATGAGTTTATATTCATTAGGTACTTTTGGAGTGTAAGCTTTGTTTTTTAAATATCTAAAAGGAGTTTATTTTCTTCAACTCCCATACGGTAAGGACAAAAATAGACAAAATGGAGTTAAATATTTTTTTTTTATCCGTGATGGGGAGTTAAAAAATATTCAGACTTTTCTAAGAGTGTAGAAATCATCAATTTTCTGGGTTTGAAGTCTAATGGAGTTAATCAGTTTGACTTTTGGGTGTAGATGTGCACTGCTGCTCATACAGTCGAAAAGGCTGAAGAGAACAACTGCAAATTCACTCAAAAAGTGCACTATCAGTGAGTCGCTTGCTTTAAATAGGACAAACTACGCGTAGTATTTCAAATTAATTTAACTTTAATAATATTCGTATGTATTGCATTTTGCCGATATTATTTTCTTTGAGTTTTTATTTTTTTTAAAAACTTCTTTTCTAAAAACTAGAAATGAAATTGAAAGGGTATAAATGCTTTCATTTTAATTAGTTGTGAGTTGTTGGATTAAATAAGGCAAACGCAACAGTAAAATTCATTATAGAAACAGTAAAACAGTAGCAGAAAATATAATTGTACAAAACATGCATTCAAATTATGGAATTTTATCACAGAAATTCCCTTAGAAGGTTTCTTGGTGGACAGCCTGGATAAAATAACAAGCAAATTATGTGAAGGTATGTTGACGATGCTTTAAAAAATTATCATTGAATTTTAATTATTATACTTTAGATGTAATTTCTGTATAATTACTTTCTCTAGTATTAAAGATTAAATTTATCACTTACGCCGCTATGTTACTTCGTGAAAAGAAAAAAGCCTCATTTTAAATTCATGTAAAAACATTCAGCCCTAATTTTTCACGGAGAATTGAATATTTTGAAGTGAATAATTTGCAAAACTAAACAAATAAATATTGCTTTATCAAAAAGAACAATTTTATATTGATGTATGCGTCTTATGAATAAGGGCGTGATGAGTGTGTGAAGCCCTTATACCCTTTCAACTGAACTACACGTACAGAAATTTAAACAACGCAAAAAAAAACAACACACTACAAAAGTAATTATATACGAAATTTTGTTATTTAAATCCCCATTGTAGTTACGTTTTGATAATAATAAAACTGTCAAAATTAAAATTAAAATTAAAAACAAAAATAATACTAAAATAAATGTTGTTAACTACTAAAATCATAGATTAAAAAGGAATGAATAAAATTAAGGCATAGAATGTAACTAAAAAAATTGAAAACACTTTATGTAAACACTCCTTAAAAACAGACAAATGAAAACAAAAAAAAACATTTACTCCATCTCATTTAATTCTGATTTTATTACCTGTTTTTGCTGAACAACTCTTTAACATTTTAATAATGGACTTTGTTGATAACTAAGACCCATATCTTTTTGTTTTCTATCTCCCAGAGATTATTAAATATTATAGAAAATATTAAAATTAAGAATATTTATATGAACGAAATGATTATTGGTTTCATAGAGCACGTAATATTTTTTAATAAATCAGCGCAAAAAATATAAAAAATAAGTAAAATAAAAATGATAAAACTAATAATTAATATAATAATTAACGTAACGTAAAGTGAACGCGATACATAAAGAATTTAATAAATTAAAAGGATTTTAGGAAAAACAAAAAAATAAATAAACAATTAAAGGCAGAAAACTGAAGATAGAAACAGATAAACCGAAAACCGGTCAAAAAAAATGTCAGTTGTTTGGAATATTTAAAAAAAAAAGATATTTGTTGTATAGAAAAGTGAAAAAACAGTAAAAGCAAGCTGAAATAATAATAATGAAAAAAAAAAAACATTTCTGTTGTTGTTTTAGTTATAAGTTATAAATTTAAAAAAAAGGACTTTTGTAATGTTTTGTGTTATAGCAATAATAATGAAAGTTGATATGAAGAACTGTATTTAAATAAAATAAAGGAGAAAAAAATGATAAAAATCGAAAAATGCAACAAAAAATATTTATATATATATATATTATATATGAATTGTTTAGAGAAAAATTGACAGTAACAATAGTGATGTGACGATTAGGAGAAAAAATATAATAACAATTAAAAATCAAGTGAATGAATAAAATGAAACACACACCTACTCAATTCCATGTTAACATAAACAAAAAAATAATAATTTCAATAACATTGAGAAGCATGTTCTAAGGGGACGTTTTTATTTCTATATTAACCGTATATACATATATTGAAAATAGGTATATATTATTAATATGACAGCATTATTATTATTATTTGGTTTTAAATAAATGAATTGTAAAAAAAAAATGAAAAGCTAATTTTAACTAATCTTATCTTCGATGTAATCTTCGAAACCTTGTTTAGAACAGAGAAAGGTATTTTTTTTTTTCATTATTTCAAAAATTCAAGATGAATCCAAGTCGAATTGGAAATGGGTCTATAAGCGCCACAGTAAGTGTCCATGCTTCTTAATGTGAAGAAGAATTAAAATAAAATAGAAAACGTAAGTTTTTTTTTGTAATACCTGCTCCGAAATTTGAATTACAGAAACCGAGACTCAATTGAATTCATTTTCTCCATATGAAGGACCGCACTACACAATGATTACCGGATTCGGGGTTAAGAATTTCCACAAAGGACACATCGAACCATCGGGAGCAGATCAGTGTTTTTTTGTGATTAAAAAAAGAGAGAAGTTGTGAAGAAAGGACAAGTACGAAAAGTAGAAAAGTAGAAAATGAGCTGAGAAAGAGAGACCTTAAAAGAATTCGAACAACAGGAAAGAAACTAAGGATATAGGAAACACAAAAGGGACTTGTTCGACACAGAAGACCCTCTACTGTTGTATTGATGGATTAGACACGTCAAGGGATGATCAAGTTCTATACAAGATAAGTACGTAATACCTTGTGCCTTGGATTTTGCGTTGTATTTGGATATCGATGACGGCTAAAATATCTCTCGAATAGATATCCTAAATAGCTTATTCTTATGTTATTTTCTTAAGTAACTAAGCAAAGATTTTTCCCAAAAAGCAGTGGTTTTCTACGTATTTGAAGAGTACATAGAAAAATGTTATTAAATTTCACCTACGTCGGTGTCCGAGCGAACGCAGATTTGGATTGGAATAGGCCCTAAAGTCTAAGCTTTCCTTGTTGTTGTTAACTAAAGTGATACACGTATCTCGATTAACTCTTTCATATCCCTATTTAGGATACATTATTTATCTCTAGTTTTTACTGAAATAAATGTGAAAGATTTATTACTTCAAAAAGCAAGAAAGTCTTATAAAATACAAGAATTCCGTTCAAAGAAATAATTCTAACGCAGGTATAATTAAAAGGTAGACAGCAATCAACTAAATCTGTTGGAATTTTGAGTTTTTGAATTAAAAAAAAAAATTCTAGTTAAAAAAGGCGGGATTTGTCCATAAACAAATAATGGAGAAATGCATTTGGTATTGCGAAATATTATATTGATCTGGTAATGATCTGATAACAGCATTTGGATCCATTCACCGCTCTTCTTCACTCTCGTTTGAGTTTGGAATATTAAAGTACTCCCCTCTCTTTCATGCTGGAATTAAATTGGAAATCTAACGAAAACGGTCGGTGAAAACGCACGAGAAAACATCTTAAAAACAACATTCAGAAGTATTAAGGGAATTTTTACCAAATAAACACATCCTTTTATATTCTGCAGGTAAAATTCAACAATAGGAAGTATGTTTGTCGTTTTGGATCCTTAATTTCAGTGGAGTGGAGTATTTGAAGTGTTCTCCATTGATTTTACTCATCTGCTTACAGGGGTTTCCTCGGAATTGGTTCAGGAAGACAGGTAGTGTCCAAAATCGAAGACTGCTTAATTCAGGAAACTTCAGGAAACACATTTAGAAAGCCATTGCCAATTTCAAGAAGTCGCTACGCACCACAGTTTTCAACACTCTTGGCAAAAACGGACAACAACGGAAGAAAAGGTTCAGTCTGACTTCATTTCAAGCTAAATCACGTTTCATCCAATCTAACACAATTTTATTTGGCCTTTAATTTCATTGTAAATTCTGTACTCCCTGAGAAATTGTAATTTTCTTAGTAGTAAATATCTTTTTTTCCACTTTTTTCAGATCTGTTCGCTTGAGGTTGGCCAGAACTGGAAGAGGACTTTGTGCATCATAATTTTCAAAAATGTGTATTTAAACTCAACTGAATAAAATAAAGAGATAGACAGACTTGAATGTTTTATTTAAAATCCCTTTTTCCTGAGTGTACCTTAAAAAAACATCAAAATTCGCAAAAATTGTGAAAGGGAAAACATTAAATTTTTTCTGTGCTCATTCTGCTGAAAACGTCATTCTCAGTGGTTAAAAACAAGCAGAAAATTTGCCTACTGCCGATTATGGTCGCCTGGTATTTTTGCACATTTTGGCTAAAAAGCCAAAATCTCGAAAAACACCCGGGGACCATGATCGGCAGCAGGCAAACTTTCTGGAATGTATGTAGGCCAGTTCCCCAGCTTTTCCACTGGAAAGGAGACTCAGTTTCCCCTACATTGCGAAGTGCAATCAGGGTACACTCAGGAAAAATAGTATTTGAAATAAAATATTCAAGTTTTTTAATCTCTTTATTTTATTCTTTTAAGTTGAAATACACATTTTTGAAAATTGTGATGATGATGCACGATGTCCTGTTTTAATGCTGGCCAACATAACATAACATAGACAAAGTTTAAGAATTTTTCCAATTTAGAAACAGTGGCAATTGCAGTTGGCTTCAACATGAACCTCGCCGCTGTGGATGTAATTTGAAACAAGTTTTCGCATATACTGTTATTTCTTTTCGCTTGCATCTTGACGCCTGCAGCTCTGAATGTAATTTCGGCCTGAATCCAGGCCACTCCAAGAATCTCCAAGAATTCGCCAAGAATCTTTGGCTTATTGGCAAAATAATTTTTTCACTGACTGTACAGATTTGCCCAATTCAAACCGTTATCCAGTCATGATTTTGCAGTTTGCGTTTGCGCCTAGGCCTGTTCGTTCTTCTCTTTCGCTCCCGTATAGATATTAGCTTGTGTTTTGGAAATAACCCTAGTTCTGTCGCTCT
>QYTT01094586.1:20193-35652 GCA_006980735.1 Dasypogon diadema
AAAAGTTCACGTTTTTACAATTATAAACAAATTTACAATTATAAGCAAATATGAGAAAAAGATATTGGTTGCATTGGAATTGTTCTCCTCCTCATCCTCAAGCGAAAGAAGAAATTGCTACTACTTTGAATAAAAAATCCACATGTTCATGGGGATTTTGTTAAATTGACAGCTGTGTCATCTGAACATGAAGGAAAAAGTCGAGCACATTTCTGCTCTGCCCAAGAGTTGCTCTGCTTGAGAGTTGCCCTGCCAGAGAGTTGATTTGTCTGAGAGTTGCTCTGCCCAAGAGTTGCTCTGCGCGAGAGTTGCTCTACCCGGGAGTTGCTCGACCGGAAGGCAGATTTTGAGTATACGACTCGAATACGCTATTAGTGGTTTAATAGCTTCGATACGGCTTTCCTACCTACGCTAACGCTTTTCAGGGTTAGTGACGAAATATTTTCTTTAATATATTCCACATTTAAGTTGAAGCCGAAAAAATACAAATAATTCCTGTACCTGAGAAAAGTATTGGGAAATTCCGCCTGTATTTTTAGCTGCGTTATTTACAACAAGATTTAGGGAATGATATGAATAGGGGACAAAAAATGCTTTGAACGCCAGAATATACTCCTTTCATATTGGCCCCGTTATCGCATCCTTGGCCGCATATATTTTTAACTTCTAGTCCTAATTTGTCAAGCTCCTTTAATAACAATTCGGTAAGTCCGTCACCACTTGCTGACTCAACCAGTAAAAAGTTGATGAAATTTTCTTTACACACATATGTTGTAGCCTCCTTTGTCACAATACGAATAATTAAAGACATATGTTCTGTCTTACTTACATCTGGAGTGCAATCTAATATAATACTTAGTATTTTGCAGCTTTTATTTTTTCAATTATAGTATTTCGAACTTTTTGACCTAACATTTTAAATATTCTTACCTAAATAGTGAGTAATGTTTGGATGGGTTGATGCTCTTCTCAAGTGCTCTTCCTAGAAACGGAATCAAATTTCACTGGCAGCTCTATTATTTTTAAAAAATGTCCATTATTAGGTTCAAAAAGTTTACCAGAAAAACCGCGGAGGGTCAACATTTGTGAAGCGCATGTCTGTATAACTGCAATTATTCTTTTTAAGACATCACGCCAATATTGTCTTTGTAAGCTTAAAAGCCTTTAATGTTCTGCATCAAGACTATTGATATTCAGTTTTACTTTCCTATCCATTTCCTTCCAGCTGTTAAAACATTTCATTAGTTTCACAGAGCTTTCGTGATATTCTAAACCTCAATTTTGGTCAATTGGCCAACTCGACGCATTTGTATCGGTATTTTTAAATAGTAGGCAACAGAAACAATACACTGCGTCGGTTTTTTTTGGAATACACTAATCACTTTCTCTCAAACTTTTCTCCATTAGACAAAGTTCTACAGTAATGAATGTTGGAAAATTGTCTTCCAGAATTATCTCGTGGAAATTTCATATCTTTGAGATGTACTGGTCCCCTTTCTATTGAAATCTGATGTTCGGAAGCACTTAAATGTTTCCACGATGCGGGAACAAGACCACATGCATTGCATTTCATTAGAGCAGTCCCAGTCATTTGGATGCGGCTGCCAGACGCGGCAGTCGGACGCTCCAACGAGACCGCACCTTAACTAGAGATTTTGGCTAAAAGAAGTTTGAAACCCGAATACAACAGACAAACATCTCTTTTGAGAATTCGGAAAATACATTGGGTCATCCCAACGTGAAAAGTGAACATAAAACAGGCAAAATCTATAAGTTTTGGACGTCTGTGGCTGATAGTGGAAACGCTGTACCATTGCTTGAAGCAAGCTATCTAAAAGCGGTGATCAAAAGACGCTCCTTAATCAAACAAAAACATTTGTTGTGAATACGTGGACAATAGTAATAATGTTTTAATACATCATTCTTCAAGTTGTTATTTTGACGAATGGTTAGTTCTAGCGCAACTCCTTGATAATTAGTTACCTATGGATAGTTAAATATGTGAAAATCCAACATTTATTCGAAAATAAATAATTATTAAACAGGGGGGAGGCATTTCATGTGTAAATAAATAATACACTATATTGTAACAAATTTATTGCACTATAAAAATCATGTACTTTAATTACAGTAACAGAAGGAGTAATAATCAATATTACGTGTTTAGAAAGTTAACTAAATCCAATAAAAAAAAAATTAAATAGCTGTCTTTTAGAAAAATTAGATATAGCAGATATAAAATTACTAATAAATATATTTGTTGCTTACACCACGCTTGGTTACCTTCAAATTTTCTTCAAAATTAATAAAAAAACTGATACCAAATCCCCAAAATTTTCAAACATAAGACACGTTGCTTTGAAATTTACAAAATTGAAACAAGAAGTGTAATAAAATCATCAGTGAAAAAATGCAAGTCTTGAAAATTATTATCATTATGTCTCTAGGTTTGTACACATATAACTGAATATTCCTTAACTCAAATAATGCAAAGCCTATCGAATTAATGAACCTTTTTTGATATTTCTTCAATTAACTCATCTACTCGTTCACTGGTACCTTTAAAAGCCTTTGGATGCGGTCCAATCATTTGAATGAACTGTGGAACATCAGGTGATACCTAACAGGGAAAACGCACGTATATATATTACAGAGAAAAATGCATTTAACATTTAAATTTACCGTAACGAAACGTACTAACGCTCTTAAAGTCCGGAAAAGATGTTCCTCAGATGGTTTTGAATTAAAAAATTGTAGTATAGCCATAGTTAACTCAACTGCAACATCATCAAACACCTGAAATTATTTTTAATTTCGTTAATATTTACAAAACTCCGTTTCAATTGCATAATTTGCAAATTAAATGCCGATATAATATTCTACCAATATGCAATTACACAGCACTCATTCTTCTTTAAATTAAATTTATTAATAACAAATACTTGGTATTAGTTAATAAAACTATATTTTTTTATGAATTATTTTGTACAAAATATAATTTATCGCACTATCGATTATTATTGTCTAAGAAAAAATAAATTTTGCTATCTTAATGATATTGCCTAAGTTCATGCGACAAACTTATAACACACATTGCACAGCTTTGACAAAATTTTTATGAAATTATTGTTTGATTTATGAGTTCAATAAAAGCCACTGAAAGTGCAAGAAGTGTTAATGAAGTGTATGGAGAAGGTACAATGAGCTAAGTCAGCGCCAAAGATTCAAAAAATTCCAATTCGGAAACTACAGCCTACAAGATCAGGCTCGTCCTGGAAGATCTGTGAAGCTTGACGGGGACGTCCTGCGAACCCTGGTGGAACAAAACCCCATCGTAGCTGTTGAGGAGCTAACGAACAGGAAACTTGAATTTAGTCATTCGAACATTCATCGATACCTTCATGCTGTTGGGAAAGCCAGCAAGTTGGATCAATGGATTCCTCACGAACTTTCAGAGTTTAATCGCGTACAGAGAGTGTATGTGTGCTTCTACTTGCTGTCACGTCTCAGGAATGAATCTTTTTTGGACCGAATATTGACTGGTGACAAAAAGTGCATCCTCTACAAAAATGTCAAGCGCAGAAGACAGTGAGTAAGCAAAGATGGCACCTCGGAACCGCAATTGCTTTAGCCTGCTTTAGTCTTTACTCACGTAAGGTGATATTCTATGTTTGGTGGGATATGAAGGGTTTAGTCCACTATGAAGTGTTAAACCCAAACCAGACGATAACGAAGGAGATCTACTGCGAGCAATTTGAGCGGCTCAAGCCAGAGCTACAGGAAAAACAACCATTTTTGCTTTCAAGACGAAAAATATTCTTTCATCAAGACAACGGTAGGTCTTATACGACGACATTACTGAAGCTGGAGGAGTTTCATTGGGAAACGATGCCGAATCCACCATATACACTAGACATTGCGCCATCGGATTATCACTTGTTCCGAAGTCTACAAAATTAAAAACTATGGATTCTTTAAAAAAAAATCAGGATGTCAGAATGGTACTTGAGAAATACTTTTCGTCACGGTCAAATGAATTTTGGAAGAGGGGCATTCAAACTTCACTAAATGGATGAAAAAGTATTGTAAAAAATGACGGAGAATATATCTTAGACTAACGTTAACGTTATAGAATCGGTCATTTTTCACCTTCAGGACGAGGAAGATGCTTTTTAGGACTAAAAACGAAGAAAAAGTCACAATTCAGAAAACGCAAGCTTGAAAAACTACGACGAGGAACGAACGAGCTGGCATGGGTGGGAGCTGCATCTAAATCTTACTCTCCTTCGACTAAATAAACCATCATTTAGAATGATGGTTTCTATTTGACAGTATAACTTCTTGAAAGCAGATTAAAGTATAATCAACCGCGAAAATGATGCTGACTGTGAGGACTGCGAGGAGAAGACGGAGACAGTGATGCAGTTCTTGTGCCACGGTCCATCATTTTCGGGGAAAAGATTTAGATACCTGGGAATCCACTTTGTTAATGTACAGAACAGAATTTTTAAATCAACACAAATAAAAGGATATCTAAAGAACTACTATATAACTACACACAATTTTTTTCTTCATCGGATTCCTTATGTTAGGCTTTAAGCTGAGCATAACATGATCAAAATTACCACAAGTTGTCTAGAATATCAATGCTTGATGCAATTCTGTTGACGACAATTATATTTGCGAAATCACTGGCACGTTTCATGATAAAAATTTACAATAGAAATTGTGGATAAACTTACAACATTTATCAAGTAAAAAATAATTTCCGACTTCTGATAAAAATAAATCGCTTGATCAACCCATTAACACGTTGAAGTGCATCCAATCCTTTCAACAATAAACTTTTTGCTATGGCTTGTTATTGTTAAATGTTGTGGATTCTAAATCACTAATTGCTGCAACATCGCAATGTCGTTGACAATGAGTATTTTACAATCAGTTGAAAAGCTCAAGCCATTGAGATTTAAACCCAGGACATATGAATTATAAGCAATTGTGTTATCTACTCTATCAGCGTTGCCAATGCTTCTATTTTAGAATTTTTCTGGGTACCAGATTGCCTCAACAATGCTACTGACAAGAATTGTACTTGTGAAGCCACTGGGATGTTGCACAGTAAAAATTCATCCCAGAAATTGTGTGGCTCACTTGCAACATTTGTCAGGTTAAAATTTTCCAATCTCCTTTCCCCTAATTTCCTTCCGATAAGCTGTGCTGTTTGCATCATAGGGTTGTCCCCTGAACTTAGACAACTCCGTAAAAAAATCTTAAATAGCTTCAATAAAAAAAATGTATAAATGTAAAATGTAAAAATTAACGATATATTGTAATTTATTTTAAGTATACATGCTTCACTTTTATCTTCTTCCAGTCTCATGTAGAATATCTGAATTACTTACAGCAATTGTTTGCAGAAGCTTTAATTGTAACATGTTAATCTTGCGAGCTACCTATTAAGATGGTTAAAAGTACAAAAGACATAGATTTCGTATACCTGAGATTTACTGCCTTTAGGTAGCATATGCCGAAGGCTTTTAGCTCGATGAAATTTCTGCAAACAAAATGCTCTCCAAAATATCTGGACAAATACTCGAAAAAATGAAACATTTTGCAAATTATAATAAATTATGGAAATTTCTGAACTAAAACTCAATTATAAACATGCAAACACTGTGCTGAATTAAGCTTTGCTAAAATTCTCGCAGAAAATTATTCCAAGCTTGTAATAAAAAAAGTGAAAAAAGCGATACAGACCACAGTTTTTACCTCCTTGATGGCTAAGTTGTAAATAATGCAAGTACCAATATCCTTTAGAGTTGGGCAAGTGGCCAGTAAACAGTGTACGGCAACTTTTGTTGTCCCTCTTATATTAGAAATTTGTTGGTTATTATAAGGCCATTCCGAAATGTAAAGAAGCCATTCAGATGAACTGACATTTTCAAATAGATTACACATCTAATAATTTGTATTTGTTAGACTTTGAAAATTTCTTATATAAATTATCTTACAAATAAAGCCCATGCCTGCTGTTCTTCTGGTGCATGTCTGTCAATATCCTGCGCATAATTCATCAATATATGATCTTTTCTATCCTGATGTAGCAGTAGAATAATATCATCCTTCAATGCAGCTGCAGCTAAGGCACGAATAAGGTGAACTCGTGTATCTGGAGAAAACCCTGACTCTCGCAAAATCCGACCTTCAAGATTTATGATCTAATTAGTTAAGGTTTTACCAGGCTCCAAATGAAACCTACCCACAAATAGTAAGAAATTATCTCCCAATGCCCAGGATCCTTCTCCTTCAATTAAATACTGATGAAGTTCCTCAATTGAGCATTCTTCATCTTTATTCAATTTGCCATCAAGTATTTTTGCAAGAGCTTCAAGTTCTGCATTTGGCTGCAGAGAAATAAAATAAATATCGATACTAAAATAATTAATAACAATTTACATCTATATCCCGATAGACTAAGGCGGGTTCTCGATTTTTCCTCCTCTCTTCTTCTTCAGCTCTTTCTTTGGCCTCTTCTTCCAAAATTTGCTCGGACGGAAGCATTTCAGAAGGAATTGCCTCACCACTTACACCTCCATTAACTTCTTGTTCAACTTCTGACATGGTGTTGTTTGAGCAATATTCACTTCCAGACTCTGAATATTTTACTTCGCTTTCTTGATTATGACGTCGCTTCTTCTTTTCCTTCTTCTTTTCACGTTTTGCGATCTTTTCACGAATATTTTGACGACGCTCCTCTAATGCAAGCGATTGTAAACGAGCTGCTTCAATTTCTTTATTTAAATCTTCGAAGCCAGGACTGGTTTCACGAGGCGTAATTTGAGGTTCAAATGAGAACCTGTTAGTGTTTTCAGAACCGGAACTAATGCTTTCTTGAATTTTATGGCAATATAATAAAAATAATTTAAAATATTGAAATAGTACCAATTAGTGAAGCAACCGTTTGTCCGAGTGGTGTAGAAAGAAATTCCTGTGGTAAATCTAGTATGTACTTTGGAATGCTCGTACCGCAAAGAAACTGGCATAAGTCTTCTGAAAATGTGTTGCAGTTATGTCTAAGAAGGTTGTATTGAGAACCTCTGGAAAAGAAAATTTTATCTTAAATGATTTTAAAAACCCTATAGGAAAGAAATAACTTTAAACAGACATGTGAGTAAGACAAGACATGAGTTTTGCTCTGAGAAAATATAAATTTTGAAAATATATTGAAATTTCGTTTTTATTCAGATCTCCTTTCCTCTAACTTAATATTTCCCTTTTATTATTCTTTGTTCAAATTTCAATCTAACAATACATGAGAATTCTTTTCTAGTATAGCTCTTACAAAAAATGAGAGTATGCAAAAAACTTATAATTAGAGATTGATAATTTGTAAGTTTAATCCGTTCTAGACTAGCAAAGATTTAAAATGTATTTCAGCGTATTTTAAACAATAAAGTGAAATAAATTTAAAAATTAACTGTATTAGGTGACCTCCCCCGAGCGAAAAAGATCAATTTAGAGCTTGTAATGGGAGTTGGGTTGGAACTGGCTGTGCAGGCCAAAGCTGAAACTCAAGCGAACCTCATACTCTAGACTGAACCAGCCCGGAGATCTCTCAGGAGACACGAGAGTATTCCTCTTGACCTCACACTCAGCCCTAATGAGAGGCTGATGAAAGTCAGGAGGAGCTCTCACCCTCAGAAAGCCTTGCTATGGACCTCGTTCTAATGAGAGGCAGGTATCCATGTTGAAGTCTTCCTGGAGAGTGCGCTCCTGGAGTATCCAGGCATAGTTCAGTCGCTCCCTGGATGCCCTGGCCCAGATGTTTCGGAGAGGCTAATGGTGGCCGGCTATTTGGCTAGCTTTGCGGGAGTGATGGGGTGGGTTCATACCGACCGAGGAAACGATATTCGTAAAATTGTTTCCAAATCACAAATAGACTCAGTTCCTTATTCGACTCTGTCTTATAAAGCCGGTTATAAAGGATATCGAGTTGAAATCGGTAAAACGACTGGAATCCCCCAAAAGACAGGATCCTAGCTTAGAGAACACAATTCTTATGACTATATACGGCAGTCTGCAATTTGTTCTGATGAAAATATCCATGGGGGTTGTAATGTTACTATCCATGCTATGATAGGAATCAGTAATTTAAGTGAGTCTCTTTTTGGTCCGATGACCCATTTGTTCCATAAGGTTCGTGAGCAGGCTTACGTCGCCCTCGTGATATCCTATGCACTGAGAATTGGTAGATTCAGACTATGAACTTTACGACTACTCATTACGAAGCTCACCTGAATTTAACAATAAGTATTTTTGTAATTTATTTTCTGTTTGCTGGCTTGAAAGTAATCTCTAGCAGTTGCTAAGCAAATGAGGCATAAATTTATGTCGGTTGGACATGGGTCCGTATCTAGGATGATGTTCTCCTGGAAATTCCGATATTTTCAAGAAAACGTGCAAGTTTAAAAGGTTTTCACTCTGTCTACACTGATTGGCCTTCAGGAACACAATATTTCACAAAGGTAACCTGCCGTCACATTATGGTACGATTGTTAGGGGTTGGCTAACAATAACTTTTAAGTTCGCTCGATTTAACTTTGACTTTTGACTTTTTTTGTGTGTGCATTATAGAGAAATACGTCTATTCTCTAGAAGTGAATCTGAAGGACTAGTTGGCAACATGAATTCTGGAAGCAGCGGAAAAGGTTAAGGATGTTTTTGTCATTAATGATCTATCAAGAAGCATCATGCCATGTACTCTGCCTAGCTCAGTATGGAGGGCGCATGGAGCAATTATGATTGTTTTCACTATTTTGAAAACAGTTAAGTTTGAAATTATTTTAATAAAATACTAAAAAGACATACTTTTTATATTACATTAATTGTTCATAATTTTAACTCATTTTATTGTTCTAGAAATCTTTTATTTTACTGTTCATAGAAAGGGACGCAGAATAGGGGGGCCTTGGAACGGGTTATCTCCAAAACGAAAGGAGGTAGATGATATATATCCATCTATCATCTCTATCTGCGTATTTGTGTGGAAAAAGGCTAAATAAAAGCCAAAATGTTGAAAATTCGTAGCTCCTAAACAAAGAGGAGTAGGAGAGTGGGTAGGGACTCATTTAAAAGCCACTAGTGTTCTCCACGATATGGCACCAGATCCGTACACATATCAGATTTAGTATGGTCTTCATCGTAAAAAGCAACCAAAAAGCCTAATGAGCTGCAGATGAGGGTGGACTATAAGGCGAAGAAGAGAGAATTGAAAAAAAACTTTTTAATGGCTCAAACGGGAGTCATGGAGAGATTTCTGGTTATACTATACATAGAGTCTACCTCATAAGTAAATTATAAAAGATACTCAGTCAGGACCCGATTTCCGAAGATGGATTGGACGAGACTAACGGAATTTTAATATAGATACACTTTCCAAAAAGCTATATCTCGGAAGGGTCTTAAACCGTACGTAGCAGCATAGCCACACGCTCGGAATAGGATGTGACGGAATTATGGTTTCTTTGGAGAGAGTGAAGTGTTTTACTATAATGGAATAAAGAGGATTTTACATCATGGCTTTCAGAAATATTTATCACCTGTCTTGCAACAGAGCACACATAGGTAAAGTAGAGGGAGCGAAGGTGATCTTTCTAATAAGGCAACCCTTTGCTGCATAAGAGGACATAGAAAGATCGAAGGGAAAGAAAAAGACAAAAGCTTAGCAAAATAGGGGCACTCCATAGCCATCAAGGTTTAGAACACCAAAATCGAGACCAAGCCTGCAAACAGGTTATGAAAGGAATCAGGCTGTCTAGCGGGCCAATAAAAAGAAAAGTTCTAAATATGGAGCGAGAAACACTCTCTCTCTGTACTGCCCCAACCAAACCGAGATATACGCTATAAAACTTTGTGTACTTGTTTACATGGATAAAGGTGTACATGGTGCAAAAATTATTATAACCGTCGGAAAGCCAGTTAGGAAGCGCTGAAGAATTCGCTTGTGAATCGAAAATTGTATGGGGGTGCCTAAAATATATTCAGATACTCAGCGAGTGGCACAACGCAACAGAGTTATCTTGATGATGATACCAGGGCAGAGCAAGAAGTTTTTGAGGGAAACAACACTACAAACCGACTTGTAAAGGGCAAGGTAGAATCAACCTACATCCGACCCTGAAATAACCCAAGTCCGAAGTCGAGATGAAGGGGTATATTATATATTTGCAACAGAGGACGAGTTTGCTCCTATTATTCAACAAAATTGAGATGAAGATCATTACTGACTTTCTCCCTAGACACTATCTATTACATTTGGTCTGTTCCTCTAATCGCACTACGGATCACTAGTGCGCACTAAAAGGCACTAAACCGTTCCTTTACTTTTCAGTGTGCACAAAAAGCGGAAAAATTTTCTGTCAAATAAGTAGTATCCCCTCGAGGACTTTTTTCACTGAAATTTTCTCGGCGAACTTTAGTGCCACATAGGGTTAAGTAACATTTGACGTAGAGACAGATATCATTTGTTCGTATCTGGCACTAGATTACACTAAAGCGTTCCCTTACTTCAGTGTACCGTTCCATCCCCACCATTCAACACTTTTTAACACTACACTGCTCTGCACTGAATGTAAAGGAACAGACCTATTAATATTTAAAAAAATGGGTCTTGTTAATCAATGCTGAGTCTGTATAGAAGGGGCTGAAACGGTGTTGTATGCGCACTATTAATGCGAAGCCTTATATCGATAAAGGTTAAGTCACTTCGGAAAGCCAGTAACAACACACAAACTCTGTAATGCAGATGTCATCAAAGAAGATAATGAGCTATATTAATGGACTCAATTTCCAACGGATGACAGTAAAGTAAACAATTAGGGTTAGTCCAGAATCATCGAATATACTATGCTATATCATAGCAATAATAACAAAAAAAAAGCCAGTAAGCCGCAAAGCACATTTATTTTGAGAAAAGCGTTTCCTCAATATGTTTTTTTCCGGGCCACCTTTTTAACGATAGCTATCATTTTTCAAATTGAGGAGCACTCATTACTTCAGAAATACCAAAAGAGGAATACACTGCCTTTTTTGCCTTATGATTTAACAATGTCATTTATATTCAGTTTGAGGCATAATCAAATCTTTAATTCTATTCATGAGCGATGAAGTGTAAAGTAAAAATTTAATGGCTAGCTTAGAATTACATTCTTAAAAATAACTAAACACAATTTAAGTTACACCATTTAAAACAAAATTATTTAATATAAGCCGGTATAATTTTAACACGCTGAAAACGACAGAATTTTCTAATAATAATACATTCCAAGACTATTATGCCTGAGACAGACTAAGTATGCATATGATGTAAAAATTACAAGCCACCTCATTTTGATGTCATAAACCTACTTAAATATCGTATTCTGTCTGAAGTATTGCTATCTAATTTACTTTAACAAACTATATTTAGAAAATACATGTAACTAACTCAACGCCAATCTCTACGCCAATTCACTATAGAAAAATGCAGTGATACAATATAGTTTGCAAGACAATGCACTCCCAAATAGTTTCAAAAACTTAAAATGTTAAGGTCAACGACCGAGTACTCTTGGCATTTATCCAAATAGTGACCATTAAAGAACAAAAAAATTTAGGGCACTACACTGTAAGAACTCAAGTTATCATCCCAAAATTTATAATTTTCCTTACTTTTGATTTCACCTTGAGGTGAGACTCAAATATAAAATGAAATAATTTCTTAAAAATAATTGCTGAAACATCCCACCTTTAAATTAACTTTTTGGATTGCACCTAGTGCTAAAATTAGTCAATAAAATAATATACAACATCCTGGAGTAGGAAAGAGTCACTAAAATTTATTGAAAATACTCACCTGTAGGTACTTTCTGCTAATCCTCTAATATAATCCTTAAAAACTTGATATGGTATAAATGTTTCTCCAATTTTCTCAATTTTTCCAGCACGTCCCAAAACGGTTCCACCCTAGAATAAACACAGATCATCAGTGGCACTTTGGTAGTCACACAAATTTTTCTTCATTTTTGCAATCTATTTTCGTATGTAAAAGTCGAAAATTAAAAAGAAATTTATTTTCGGATTTAATTAAAATTTTATATCTATATAACAAAATAAGGAAAAACTAAAAACCTCCTCAAATCACTCACTATATATCTTAACTTTATTTTTTGCTAGTAATATGAATTCACTGTGCAAAGCTTTCAAAGAATTCTAATTAATTTCAATGCGTTCGTTTCTCAACCGGCCGAAAAAATTCTCTGTAAAAGAAAGCTGAGAGCACTATCGGCGAGGATTTTGAATGGGAACTACCGATGAAAAACGTCGACACGTCTGCATTTTATTTTCATCAAAAATTCGCTCGGGAAATTCTGGTTTAATTTTAGTTATTCGTGAGTCAGAGATGAACAATCAAATGCTCTAAAGACTCGCAAATAGGGGAAAAAGAGCTTAGCAGAAGCACATTTTTATTAAAAGTGTGAGTAAAAAAGAGAGATTGTAGAGTAAAATCGACTTTTTTAACTCACTATGGCACACTAAAGTTGATATTCTGGAAAAAAAATACTTTAAAGACGGCAACATTATGCTTTGAGAATTTTAAAAGATGTCTATAAATAAGTATCGCATACGCCATACAGAATTAGTATCGTGCAATCTGGTCTACTGAGAAACAAAATATAAATTTTACGAATATATTAAACGAATCGAAGAATTGCCAGATATCTCTGTAAAATATACAGACTTTATTTTAAATCATATTTTCAATTTATTAAGTGAATTTTAACTGATTTTTAAGTGCATAATATGGGGAGGGAGGCAAAGGAGATCACTTCTAAAAAAAGCTTATATACTGGGTGGTAAGAGTTTTACCAGTTTTTAAAAGTTTTTTGAAATTTTATGATTTGGTTTTCTTACATTAGATATTCAAAAAGAACGGAGCCATTCAATGATCTCTACGCTCACCGCATGCAAATCTGATGGGCTATTTTTTATAGGACTACTTAATGGAAGTAGTACGAAAAGAAAGCCGCACAGCAAAAGAAGAAGTTCAAGTGCCTTCATTAGATTAAAATGGAATTTTGTGCATTACATGTAATAGAAGAAATCTTATGCATCTAAGGAAAAAATCATAAAATTCCAAATAACTTTTGAACTGCTGAATCAGACCAACCTGTATTAAGACTTCTTAGAACAAATAACCTTTGAACGATTAAGAATCAGACCACCCTGTGTAAAGACTTTTTCTTTAAAATGAACTCCGATATCACCCTATTCCGTTTGATCCTTTTGGACACGATGACGAGATAGAGAAAATGCCGTTTGTAAAAACGCATTTCAGAAATTTGGCAATAATTTGTTGCACTAACAATTTTAAAGAAGCCAATGGGATGTTGAACAGCAAGGCCTGCGCTATGCAATGCGATCTATGGAATAAGGATTTCTCTCTTGATTTTACATCTTTTAACAAATTTATATTTTTTACATTTCTATGTTGCAGTCTTAAGTATTCTTTATTGTAACTTCTGCAATATTATCTATCTATATCTATCTATTTAAAAACTGAGAAACACCCTGTATTTCCTATCAATAGATCAATACTGAGGAAGATGATAGCACTCACTTTGTTAAACAAAAAATAATATATGCAGTGGTGTTAAAAAAATACATCAGTTTGAAATTTTTAGTTACCTTGCATTTAAAGATCATTTAAGACATAGTTTTCAGGTATTCTCATCACCAACAAAGAGTACTATCTTGGAGGGAGAGGTAAACATTTTTAATGGATTTTTACCAATAGCATTTTGTTGTTCAGAATTGGATTCCACGAAGCTCAGAACCAAGTGATGAGTTTTTTAAACGCAACTACATGTTTTTATAACTGAGCAATCTAGCAACATGAAGCTGTTGAAATGCTCTTTCAAATGACGTTATACCTGCCTTTATTTTGATTCAATCCCCCAGCCAACTTAGTTAAGCTGAGACGCAATTATGTAAATTTGTCAAGATTTAACTACTTTAAGGCCGAGCGTGTAATTGCAGTTCTCTACCTCCCAAGTTTATTATTATTTTTTGAATAAGTTAACATGAAATATTAGCAGGCTGTTGCTGTGCTTGCTTGCCCCCTTTTCTTTTCTCCTCCCACTGCCAAAACAACAGCATTTAGATTAAGCGGGGAACCGCCTTAGACATCAACAGGGATGTCCTCCATGACAAGCGGGTAGGAGAGCCTAGCCTCGCTATTAGTGTTTACCCCTATCCATAATATCTCCCTCCTCCTACCCTCCTTTTTTTTAGAAAAAACGAACCATTATATAGGATCACTCGTGTGTCTGTCTGTCTGTCCGCCTGTCACAGCCAATTTCCTCCGAATCTACTGACTGATTAAGTTGAAATTTGGTATACATTTGAACTTCTGTGACCCAAACACGGACGTGTAACGTAAATAAATGAATTTTGAATATGGGGGTCACTTTTGGGGGGCAAATTAGAAAATTGAAAAAAAGTGTGACATATCAAATGAAATATATTTTTTAGATTGTCTCAAATATACCTTTTTTATAATTTTAAAATAAATAGTTTTAAAGTTATTTAAGAAAATATATGAAAATTGACCATTCACCCCCCCCCATATCTCAGAAACTACTAAGCCTAAAATTTTGAAAAAATACTGAAAACAGTTTTTTACTTATATATTACAGGAAAACCTATAAGAAGTCTATGGTCTTAAAATAACATGGTAAATCTCTCAATGTTGTGCGTACAAACTACATTTGCAGTTAGAATGTATGGGAGAACATGTTTTAAGTTTGTTCCTGGGACAAATTATTTTAGTTACCACAAACAAATTTCAGTCAGATTAAAAAAAAACATAGCAGATAACATATTCATCGTACGGAACCCTCTCCACGCGACTTCAACTCGAACTTGTCCAGTTTTTTTTATTACTCATATTCTCTCTGCACCCAATTCTGAAGTCCACGCAGATGAAGTCGCGGACAAAAGCTAGTATTATAATAATAATCTAATATACGTATATACAATGAAAATACGAGCACACTATTTTAAGTTTTCGGAGGTAGGGTGGATTTTGTAATTTTAGGTACTATTCCCCTTATTGCCTTACAACTTTGCGGTTATCCATCCTGTTAAAACACGCGAGGCTACCAAGTAATTGATAACAATAAGTACTTTGCATTAAATGCTCAATTAATGCCACCATTCGTTTTAAAATTATGGAACGCGAAAGTGAAAAAAGTGGAAAATATACTCTTCCGATCTATTTTTACGATTTTCTTGCTAAAATACGCTGCTGACTGGACTTTTATATAATTTATTTAGAATCTGTTAATGTAAGTACCCTTTTATTTGATCGAAGACATCAACCCACATAAATGCAACCGGTTTTAAATTAAGCCTCATTCT
>QYTT01094589.1:3511-13712 GCA_006980735.1 Dasypogon diadema
CTCTTCCGATCTTGTGTCTTCCTGTTCCTTCCTCCCCCTACCCTTTTTCCCTTTTTGTTCATGGTATGCCGGTGACACCAGGCGGGTTTTGTATGAACCCACCCCACCCTCTTCGTAATGATAGCTTTCAAACATGCCGGACCCGAGTCTTCGCTGCCAGGACTTCATGTCCGACCCAACACCCCAATACACAGTGCACTGAACCATAACAAATTAGAGCTACTATCCTATTTTCCTGGGAAAATTCGCTTTTTCGGGATTTTCACAAATTTGCATATTTTGACAAGTATCAGGTATATGTTTGGAAAATTCCCATTTTCATTAATTTTCTTCAATTTTTAGCCGGAATTCTTCCAGTCATAGACTTCGGGTTACGGACAATCTTGAAGTGATGCAATTTCCAAACGTAGTTTGATTTTTAGTTCGACTTCGTTTCAAGTTTGACTAGACTTTATGTATTGAAATTTGTAAAAGATCATCTGAGGAAGGACTGAACCAGGTAAGCACTCCATTACATAGAATTTGCATCTCAAGGCGAATTAAATTAGATAAATATACTTTTACACCTTCCAGGCACGTTTACAAATCGCCGGATCTTACTTGCTTAAAGCATTTTCATACTAGCTAAGCCACTTTTACCTTTTAAAAATTCAATATACAACAAATATATTCCACAATCCTAACTACCTAAACTAATCCTACATAGTTATTTCCCAATCCTCTTGACAATTATACTAGATTCTAAACTTATACTTAACTAATCGAACTACTTCCTTATAAACCAGTTCCCAGCTAATTTCCTTCACAATCCCTACACTAATATATCGATATTACATCACATTAGATTTCTTCTTTACATTTAATAAAATACTCTTGCAAGTTTATCCTACTACATATTATTTATGTTTCACTTTAGTAAAGATCTTTTGCACTAAAAGTACATTGAGATTTGAATAAGAAAATGGAACTAATAGCTAAGATATTTCTAGATTAAAATGGCATGCAAACTTCGGAAAGACTGAATTAGCAACTCACCTAAAACTCCTCCTTTTCAAAGTGCTCTCAGAGAAATAACATTTCTTTACGGTAAAAACAACAATCGCCTGCCTTGAGCGCGTGTAATCAATTAAGTCCAAATTTATTTCACCATTCAAATTCTATCGCTACAAAACTCAATTTCATTTGAAAATTTCTAAAAAAAGAATTTGCACATTTCGCAATTAAATTTGGGTTTTTCTCAATTTGATCTGAAAATGGTATATATTACATGGATAACTCTGCTACGAAAGAAGTGAAATTGTTATCTTAAGAATTGGTCCTTCGAGCGGGATAGCCAATTGATATCCACATAACTGCAACTCAATTTAACTGCTACTTCGAGCATATTATATGCAAGAAAAACTCAAAAATTAATGACGAAATGGGAAATATCATTATATAGGGTGTTTCACGATTGAACAAATTCCTTGAAGTGGGTGATACCTGCCAAAACAAGCAAGAAATTGTATGACAGGGGTGTTAATTCTCAGTCCTTTCTGAGATATCTGGACTTATCGAAATTTTTGGTTGCTGAGTGACGAACTTTGTTTTCTCATCTATATCTTCTGAAATGCTTTGCATGAGAAAAAGATTAATACGTCATTTTAAAGGGAAACCTTTCTCCTTTAATTTGATATATCAGCGGTGCTGGTCGAATGATTAGTTTTCAAATTACACTTAAAAAACTTTGGATTTTTGGACGAGAAATATCTGAAAAATGCCCAAATATTTCTTTCTTATTTTTGTATTAGATGAAGTTCCCTTTGATTGCCTTTTACATTTTGCCTTACATTTTAAAGAGTTATAGCAGGAAATCTTAGCAAATATTTTATGGTATTTATGGTCTTGCCGTGGTCAAATCCCAATTTTTCGTTTCTTATCAGGTAAACAAACATAAATAAGGTAATTCCATTTGAAAGCTGAGTTCAAATTATTTTATGAATAGTCAATTATTTTGAAATACATTTTCTAATATAAAATCATCGAATATTGTTGCCTACCGTAGTTGTATACACCAAAGACGTAACGGATTATAAATGGCACACGTATCGATTAATCTAAGGACACAAGCCATTTTTGTCACTACTTCATGTCTGTAAAGCATCAATATGCAGTAATTCGCCCGTCAACATTGTTGGTAAGAGAAATAAACAAATTAAAATTTCCCTAAAATTAACCCAGTTATGTATCAATTCCATGAATAGCGAAAAAGAAAATCCTTTGTATGCCATTATGCCCGATACCTTAATATGTTGTCTTTAAAACGAACGGTTTGCCATGAATAAGAGTACTTACAAGACTTAAAATTAGCTCATCCAGTTTTCCCAAACGAAATAAAATCGATATCATCATGAAAGCTGATGTTTATCCCCACTTAATAACGTGAATGAAGGAAGAAAACGCCTGGGTAAATTCCTCTCAAAACATAATATTAGGGTAAAGTGGAATCACCGGAAGATGCTTTATGTGAGACCTTTTATCGGAAGACACATTTTCGCAAATCAGACAGTTTTTACAAACTTCTCGTTAAGTCAAAAAGTTCATTAAAAAAGGATTTAGGTCCCTTTCAAAAGATAGCCTTAAAACGGTACCTTTTAATAGAGAACCCAACAAAGATGTGAGGAATTGTAAAAGTATACAAGGGTCTACTGAACGAATATATTTCTTATGGCATACATGGAAGCAGCATCAGTGTGTGGAAAATTTACTTAATCGGTATGAAATATAGTTAATAGCTGTTTACAGTACCGGCGAAAAATACGATGAAATGGATGCGATTTTTGAGACATCCTGCAAGAACTGAATTTTTTATTTAGTGAACCAAACCTCCAACAAGACAACACCTTAACTGTTATGAGATGGCGTTGTCAAGATTGTGTTGCTACAGCAGATATCGAAAGATTTTGGCTACGTCCGAATGATGCCGAGAACCATGGAATTTTTTTGTAAACCTTTTACTATCCGTGAACCAATATGTCGGGTAGTAAGCACAAGTTGTACTATTTCATTTTTTAAAGCCAAAGCACACACGAGATTGTTAACAATTTGGATTACAAAAAGCGAAATCTTGGCTTGTGTCTACATATGATTAACCGAATTGTTATTTGGCAGTACGTTTACGTGAGTTCGCTTCACAGAGTGTGGTTAAATTTTCCTTAACTAACTTTACATGAATTTGGATGCGCATGTTGATACCACTTTAGTACTAATTGCTACTTTTCTAATGGTAGCTGTGGTGGTTGAGCAACTCATTTAACGAACGAATGTTATTTTAGATTTTGACGCGGGTAATACCACTACCAAGTAAGCAAGCTGGTTAGTTAGAATCTAGATTTAGCGTGATATAAAATGAAATGTAATCTCGGTACCATCGTCCTCATCATATCATATCACCGTCATAATATAACGAAATAATGATATTATAAATATTGACGCGGGTAATACCACTACCAAGTAACAAGCTGGTTAGTTAGAATCTAGATTTAGCGTGATATAAAATGAAATGTAATCTCGGTACCATCGTCCTCATCATATCATATCACCGTCATAATCATAATCATAATAATACCGCGATAGTAGCGAAAAAAATTCTAAGTATTTAATTACCACACCTCGTAAATCAGGCGCGCTTTGCAGGAGCCAAACCCCCGCCCCAGAGGAGAAAGTCTGCAGACGTGCGCCTCAGCCTGCTCGGCTACCGACATGGTTATATGTGAGATCTTTCAATTCTTCTAGTTCAGATATTTTCGGCTCCACTTCGGGCGTCTTCAAATTCATTCCTCATTATAAGCACAGCAGATAGTATTGTGATAATTTATTCCACAACAAGTTAAAAATATTTCTTTATTCAGTTTATAATTCGCACTTCTCGCAATATATAATCATATATATATATATATGTATATATATATATATTGTGCAATTCCTAATAAAGGTAAATTCTGATTTCAACCTAGAAGTAAGTGAGAACATTATAAAAGTTCATCAGAAGTAAATTATAGAAAACGAAAACATTAAATTATACATAAATTATAGAAAACAGAAAACCGGCCAAGTGCGAGTCGGACTCGCACACGAAGGGTTCCTTATCAGCGTACAAGATTTAACACTATGTACTTCTTAAATACTTTCGTAAAAAAAACAAGAGAGGCACTATAACAATATGTAAAGATTTATAAAGTAATTGTCTAATTTCATTATATCCGTCAATACAGGCATTTATTTAGGTTATTTGATATTAAAATCGAGCAAAAATCGCCAAACGCCAAAAAACACGTCTTTTGTATTTACGATTCAAAAGTTATAAGATCGAGCAATATTGTATGGGACCCCCTTCAATTTTTAGTTTTATTTTATTTTTATTATTTGTTGTTATAGTGGCAAAAATACACTCTGTGAAAATTTCAACTGTATACCTATTACGGTTCATGAGATACAACCCGCTGACAGACAGACGGACAGTGAAGCGGAGGCTTAGTAATAGGCTCCCGTTGGCACCCTTTGGGTACGGAACCCTAAAAATGAGATAAATAACAAAAAATGAATAATAATAAATGAAAGCAAAGAAAAAAACTAAAATTGTATTACCTGAAAATATCAAACATGTACAGTGATTTTGGTTGCAAAGGACATTTAAAAACTATCCAGGTCAAAAAAGGCTCGGAAAGGACATTAAAATACTTATCAGACCCAAAAAAGGCACACTTAAAAGTGAAGTTAAACAATAAAAGTGAAAATATACAAAATGAAAAATAAGCGAAAAGTGATAAAACAAAAGCAAGATGATTTTAGGTACAAAACAGATTGCTAAAACACAACAGTACTCATCGACAGTCAACGCAATGTTAAGACATGCAGTAGTAATTTATGAAGGTTGGGGAATTTTATAAGGGACACCAATGTAGCTAACCAGAAAAAACCCACGTCATTTCTCTTATGGCTGAACGGAAAAGGCTCCGCTTGAAGGAAAACGTCAGGATATGTCTAACTACCATTATATAAATCCAGAGCACTGGCCTCGGCGAGGTACTCCACTTTCTTCCATACATTCTTTCACATTCATGAAACACCACTTTCGGTTTTTAATCGTTTCTTCAATACAATCTTTCCAGATCAACTTCAATGTAGTTCAAATTCCAAGGATCTGGAATCCTTCTAGTGAAGCCACCCTTCTATTACTCAAAGACCATTCTCAATGATAGCAGTGGTAGTGGACATAAACTTGCTCCTCGACAACAACGCAACGTCTCTTCAAGTGTAGAGAGTAAGGACAGAATCGTGATATTCCATAGAAAAAGAGATAAAACCTCCCCTGTGGACACTCTATCGTGAATCTTCCCCTAGCACACGCGAGATCGGCCTGAATGTTGGTAACCCATGATCCTCATCATCGGGCTAACTTCTCATCTTTTCAAGGCAATTTCCAATTTTATATATATATATTAGATGTCCATCTAAGTAACCAAAGCAACCATGTTTTTCTATATCTCCCGGTTTGATAAGCAAGCTCGTTTATATTTCAGGGCTACCCCTTCGGCGTAGTGCACTCCAGTCTCTCAGCACCATTTTAATTGTTTTGACAGAAAGGATGTCGGAGTGGATGGCATAAAGGACTGCCTTGGGGCAATCTGATTTTTTGTTTTCAATAGAAAGATCACCTTTATTTCTCTCCACTTGCCGGTATATGCCCTATCGCAAGATAGGTGATAAATATTCTCAGAAGCAATAGGACAACAGCCCCTTTGCACCACTGTGGTAAAGCATCCCATCCAGAACACTTTCATACACACTAAGAGCCTTCCGAGATATAGATTTTCTTCCTGAAAAGTGTTTTCCATTAGAATGCTGTTCTCCCCCAATATTTTCGGCAATTTTTATGTCCTGTCTCGAAAAGGTCCAACTTTGAAAAGCTCTCCTTTTCCCTTCATATTCCTGTCCAAAACTCCGGCGTACTTCGTCACAACTGCTCTCCCAAGAATTGTTACAAAAGTCTTCTACTCTCTCCTTCTGTATCCATATTTCACCACAAATTTTATAGTTCCAGTCTAACCCCGGACAACGTTGCCGGATTTATCACCCATCCTTCTTCCGTCTGGGATTAACAAAATTTGTCTGCATTGGCTTGTTTGCAATATTCAACCTTTTTTCCAATCACAAAAGCCTCTGCTCTGGGATTGCTCTTCCTTGTTTTTGTACCTATTGCAAATTTCATTAATCTAATAACGCATTAATTTTTTATTAATCGAAAAGGTAATTATTTCTGGTATGTCGAATCAATCAGTGAATTTAGAGAAATCAAATGGAAACTTTCCCAAAAAGAAAGTCGGAGTCAATTCAGTGTAAAAGCACTACCACTACATGAAATGAAAATCAAAATATTGCCATCTACCTAGCAATTATTATTCAACAAATTCTGTTCATCAAATTAAGTTTTTTGTGGGCGGTGTGGTCGGATGTTCAATATCCTCTTTTTAATTATCAACTGAATGGTCTTCCAGATACAATCACGAGGGTATTCTGAATTTACGATAAAAATCTAAATTTCCGCATGAAATTACAGAAACGAGCTGAGATTTATCAGATGTCCTGAAAATCGCTTTTTCGACTGCAGAAGAAAATCTGGTTTAAGTACCATGAAAAGAACATTAAAAATAGTCCCCAAACTTTAATGCCTTCGAGTTTCTTTTTGAGTCTCAAAGCTTTTCCCATAATTGAGGTGGACTATACCAGACTCTCGAGCGTGCTATGCCAAAGCAAAACTTTTAGAAACTTTGCGAAATTTAATACTTTACCCACGTATTTGAAGTGAAGAAAAGGATATTAACTTCACAATCGGGTTGTTAAAGTGCTTTTTGGAAGCCAGATTCCGTCTCCAATTCACTTATTGCTTTGTAACTAATGAAGAGCACCTTGATACGAATCGATTGCAATAAAAGTGAGGAATGCCTCTTTGATAACCGACGATAAAATCATGATCATTAAAATTTCAAAGAAACTGGTGTGCGCTCTGAACTCTAATAGCTGCTACTCCTGGTGTTGGTAGTCATTACAAAGCATCAAGTCGATAATGTTCTGCGAAACGACGTCGTAAATTGCCAATATAATGATTACGCTCACAAGTTGCCTAACAAGTTTAAGGTGCCACTTTGAATCGTTCTAGTCTGGTAAAGAACTAAGTATAGTATAATATGAGAGACAGAGGAATTGATGAGGTTTTTCTACATTATTAGTGCATAAGCATTTATAGAAAGGTATTATGGTGTTTATATTCACAATCAACCTGATAAAGTTCATCACTTTAAATCTTTTAGGACTTATCCTTTTATTAGCCATTTTTATTAAACTGATATATTAGCTTTTTAACTGATGTGAGCATGTATATACAATTTCGAGAATATTTCGGCTATATATGCATGCAAAAATGTACAATATTCCCTTTATGCTGTGAAGTTTGTTTCTAATTATAATAACTATCCGATTTGTTCTAAAAACTACCCCTCTCTTTTATAGGCTCTTTTGTAAATATGATTTCTCGATTTCAATTCCACTGTCGTCTACTAATTGGTAAGTTTCTTCTACTGGCAATAAAATTCAATAATACAACCAATTTCAACAAATAATAAATCAACAATATTTATTATAAAAACACGAAATTAAATAAATTTTAATTTACGCGTAGATTTCCACTATTTACACTTCGGCGTAGAGAATACGTCGACAATGTCGACAATGTATAATTTATGTAGACAATGTAAATTTTTGGTAGACTATGTTAACTTTTGGAGGATAATGGCCCTATTTATGTGCCTGCTATATACCGCACCTGATTTAGCAAAGCCAATCAAAACAAAAAAAAGAAGAAGAAAAATACTTTTTTCTGCATAGCAGCATATAAAGAACATGCATTTCATTATCTACCTTAATAAAGAAATTGTTCTAGGTAAGATTATTATAATTTATCAGCACGCGTTAGAGAGTAATAGATAATGTTGGTTGCCACTTTCAAATACTTAAAAGAGGCAACGACATCTTGAGAACAAACATGCTCTCTCTCTACCTGGTCTCTACCTGGTCTGTGAGACAGTAAGATTCTTTAGTAAGTGTTTACCATAGAAATATAATAACTACAGAAGACATTCTTACTTGAAAAATGACGTAGACTTTCTATGTGACCTTCCACAAGTGTCACACACATGCAATGCGAAAAACGCCGTCATGAACGTGAAAATTTGTGTAAATGCGTGGTCAGTTATTTAAACAATTTTTATCATTGCCTCTGTTGATAAACGTTTCAAATCTGTACTGAATAACAAGAAGACATCAGAAATTTATCAAATCTACAGATAAAAAACGAAATCCAATAAAGTTTTGTTAATTGTATACATATTACAAATATCTTAATCTATTACCTTTGAATCGGTACGAGAAGACACAGGAGTTATCCCCTTAGAATAATTTCTTCCTTTTAAAATTCTATAAACTATAGTTTCTTTGGGAGGATTTTTTAGATTTCTTTAAAGTTCAAAGGTTAGATCCTCTTGAAACCAACCATATTAATAATCTTTAAGTTCAGTAAAATATAATTATAGTATTTCTCAAATTTTCGCCAGAAATCTCACAGATTTCCTAAGTCATTTCAGAAAGTACAACTAGTCCGAATGCAACTGCTTTCCCAAGCTGCTAGTTTTTAACTTTTCATGTGATCTTCGCTTTATTCTTTTACTCAATGATTGTGAGCCTTTAACTCACTAAATTGTAATAAATACTTTAAACCAGGAAATTAAATCGGTCAGGCATTGTGTATAAAATACAAATAGCTGATTACACCGCTTTTTTGTTTCTGGATGAAGTACAAGAAGGAGAAATAGTTAACTCTTAAGATGACGTTATCCCCTTAGAATTATATTGGCATAACCGGTGAATACAATTTCGCTATTGGATTGTAATATGGAGTTATGATCTTACTAACCTCAATTTTCACTTCACTTTTCCAGTTTGGATATTAAAAACTGAGCTCTTTTACCACCTCATGTGATGTGATGCATCCTAATACGGGGTTTGTATTCTAGGTACACATATATGTTTTTCAAAAGTATTTATGTATCTAAAATACAAAAGTCGTTTAGTAGGCAACTACTACTTCGCGAAGTATTTTTAATTAGTCAGCCCTAAATTCAAGAGTAGTACAACAACTGTAATATGAATAAAGTAACAGTTCTACAGGACAGAAGGGAAAAGGAGAAAAGTAAAAGCCTAAAATTTCAAATCAATCCAATAAACGATTCGAATTTGGAGTGGACTCCACTTTTGAATCTGCTCAGAAATGAGTCCGCTTAAGATTTAAGTCCGCTCAAATATGAATTAGATCAAATTTAAATCCCATCAAAATTTAAACCCGCTCAGTTTTGAGTCCACTTAAGTTTTGAATCCCCTTATACTTCCTACGAGCGAACTCAAGGAGTGGCAGTACTCTCAGCCCGCTCACAATATGACTCGATCGATTAGGCGATTTTTACTTTTGAGTTTGCTCATTGGCAACCCTAGAAAAAGGTGTAAATACAAGAAAAACTAGGGTAAAATAACAGATATAAGAATATATAAGTAATACCCTGAAATCAAGTAATAAAATAAATATTCCCAAAGCAATAAGAAATATATTCTTACAAAAAATAGTGCTAACAAGCATTTTGGTTCTATGCGTACGTTCCTCTTATCACTTTTTTAAATTCATTTGAGAATTTCATTTATTTAATATCCATTGTCTACATTGTTGGCATAAACTATATTGTCTACATGAAATATAGCGTTGACGACTACGTCATTTTTTACTCGGCAACAGTGGCGTAATTTACGCTGTGTAGATAATTTTCCCATCACTGGAGACGAGTGAAACACTATTTTCATATACACATGTATATGTTTCTGAATTCTCAAGTATCTGCTTGTAAACGCCATGCCGTCTCGAAATTTTCTACTACTGGAAAGAACAATAAGCTGGCTGCTGGATGAACTCACTTTCGAGCTACGTAAAACTGACCACGTGAGAAGGAGTCCTCCCTCAAGGCTATTCTTGCCAACTTTAATATCTGTCTGGAAGGTATGTTTGTACTAATGATCTGCAATCACTTAAACTCAACAGAGAATAACCTTCAAATGAAGTGCA